>UZAN01040229.1:3782-27829 GCA_900618425.1 Echinostoma caproni
AGTATTTTGAATTGATATCACCAATCGAATTCTTTCTAACAAGCTTGAGAAGGGTTAAGGCAATAATTCCGAACCAACAAAGGCATTCCGAGAATCAGTGTGACCGTATGTTCGCTAATGTATAATTCGTGGAGTTCTCACATGGATAGCTTTAAAGAAACATCACGTGTCAAGTTTGAACCTTCAGTCTCCGAGGTGCAGGATTCATGCTTCATTTGGCTCACCTTTTGAACAGATTAACAATGATTAATGGACATAGAAACGGAGGTTTAGAAGTATTTCCCCGCTGTTCAGTTCCGACTTCCCAGTGCTACTTTGGTGATGAAATTCATTTCATAAATGTTTATTTGTTTTCAGTTTTTCCATAATTAGTGGATAAGCGCACTCGTGGTTTCAGAAATACCGAAGTTATAGTGTGCTCAGCGGTGAACGGGTTACAGTACTACCCTTGCAGCTGTGTTAGTTCTGAGCTATCGGTGATGATTAATCTCAGCAGTGTGAGCGGGAAAAGACTGCGGCATGGAAAGTATTCACTACCTACCACTTTCGCGAAATAAATGTAATAGAAATGAATAAACCTTGGTGTCACAAAGCTTATCGTGTTTCATCTATTCAAGCACGATTTTAAATCAGGAAATCTTTGATCAAGAAAGGTTGCCAGAAGAGGCTATTAATTTGAATGCTTAGTCCAGGGAGAGTACCAATGCAAAATTAAATACCTTAAGGTTGCTATCTCACTAGGGCCTTCGGTTCGCCTGAGAGCTTAACAATCTGGAGTATTTTTAAATTTCTTTTTATGAAGGGTCAGCCACGCAGCCGTAGGGAGGATATGCATGGAAAGCACCAAATTTTGATCATAACAGGAAGATTTTAACAGACTACAACTTAGAAAATTAGCTTTTGTTTTCATGACCCAGTCTGTAAAGTACTGTATCTTTTAAGCACTAGAAGTAACGCCATGGTAATAAAACACAGATTGTATAGAAGTGAAAGGTTAGAAACATAATGGAAGATCGCTTCCCCAAGGTGAGGTTTTTCCAGTAAAAAGAACATACAAGAACAGAGACAAAATAATATAACTTTAGTCACTGCATATGATGTTTTCTCGATAACGTTTTAGTGTAAGATCATTAAGGGATCGAATAGTTGTTTCATACTATAGTTGGAAGTCGGTGCAAACTCATGCAACAATGCATGTTAAGAGACCCACATCTAAAATAATGCTCAGGCAGGGTGTCTTTCTGAATTTTGATAGAATAAAACAAGAAGATCATATGCAGTGAAAACACGGGCGCAGCCATTTTGAATTGAGTGTGAATCGTGCGCATGTCGCACGGGAGCTTTTGGTTCATGGTTACTTTTGTATTTCCCCTGTCTCGCAGGTGGTTTGAAATCCGCTCCACGGAGAACCTTTGCGAGAAGTGTGCTCTACCTATGTATGGTGAGCATCGATTAGTGGCCAGGGATTGTGTGCGACCTTTTTGGTACGACGATAGTTGTATCATACTTCGGACCGCGTTGCCCGGATTCGACCCTCTGCAAGTGCTTTTCAAGTGGATTCCAAAAGTGTGTCGGTCGTGCATACCACAGTAGACAACAAGTAAACACATACATAAACGTAAGGTGAGGCTAGTTTTCTAGTTTTACATGGTAGATTAAATTGATTAAGGATTGGCACAATCATGTTGGTCTCGAACATCAGCCAAATAAGTTGCAGTCAGTCAGAAGAACTGTTTAACCTGCAGTGTACAGTCGTTGCACGACTGTACTGACTGGACCGTGAGTCGTTTGCTTGCCGCAGTAGACCTATAGTATATGTTGGTTTGTTTTTAGTACTTTGTATATGGATTGCATAGACTGCCTAAAAGAACTCGAACACATTATCTCTCTGTGCTCCCCAGGAGAGCAGAGAAGCACAGCTGATTGCTTGTTTGTTTGGTTTGTTGATGGTTGAACGTGTACCGAACACCTGATTGAGTATCTCCGGTGGCTAATGGATGACAAACCATATAACTTCCTAAGCTCGGAGTCCCATGACAACCTTGTGTTCACCTGTGTTTGTAATTGTGGTTTCCTACAAAATTATAAGCTAACCAAGTGAAACTGAATGGAAACACAGATTCGATTAAAATAATGGGGCTATTTTGTGATTTACCAGTGAATGATTCCTAGGTGTTTCCGTATTCTGATTTGTGAATCGATGTACAAAAATTAGAAAGTTTTGCTTATACGGTATCAAATCAGAAGAACCTGATTGAGGTCTCACAGTATGCCATCTTCATCAACACCGAATTGAATATTTCAGAGGACCAATGATATTCGTTGGTAGATTTGAAGCCTTTCATTGTATTATTCATCATACAGGTTTGGCTCGTGACCCAACAACCAAGAGGAAAAATGAATTTGTACGGAAATCAAGCTTTAAAGCCAAAAGCAGTTACTGCGGCCGAGCGATTTAGGCCAAAAGCACATCTATCCGTAGAGGGAGGGTATATTAAACCTAATTTGTTCTCCAGTTGAATCCGACTAGCGATCTTTGATGAGTCATTGCTCGTTTCATAACACGCCTGGCATCTTTACAACGCGATCAAGTATAATTAGAAACAATTTATGGAAGTGATATGACAATCATATGAAAAAAATTTCTCACCTAAACTGGTAAAAAATAAAACATCATGCACCGCGTCACTCAGACAAAACGATAGACAACGACAACTGCGTACATTCTTGCATAATACACATAAAACATTTATAACTGAACTCAGAAAGCTGTGAACAAGTATATTCTGATTTGACCGCTGTCCGATAGGTGCCTTCTGTATTTGTACTTATGTCGAGGTAATTACTGGAACATTTAAATCAGTCATTTGTAAGTAGTAATGATATATATATATATATAACTGAGTTTCATTAACTGGGCTTCAGATTTCGTCTTCATGCAAAATCCTGCAATCACCCAATCATCCAAACATTTGGAAAGTAATAGAATCGAGTTTCGTTGTCGCCGGAGCACACGAGTATCGTCTACCTACTTTCCGGTTCCGGGGTTTACCACCGGATCCAGCACAGAATGCAGCCGTCTTAACACTGTGTCAAATGGCTCACACCAAGGCTGCTTAGAAATATATTATTTCATGTTTATTCAGATGTCGCCTCCGAAGGGAACCGGTCATTGCTCATTTTATTATTTGATTGAACTGATTACTTTTAGCGACAAAGAATAACAGTGTGACAGCAAAAACCAGGAACTATCAATCAACGCTCAAAGTATGAATTATATAGCATTATATAAAACATATAACGTGTAAACCAAAACGATGGTCTGTGGAAAGTGACAAGTTCTATCATCAGAACTGGATTACACGACAAGAATATATATACACATAGATATATATATGTTTATATGTATATACATGTATACATATATATATGTGTTCTTGCTTGATATTACCTGCAAAAACTTTGGGAATATAGCTGGTTGAGCGTCAGAAAAAAAGTAACAGAAAGTATTAACTTGACAAAGAAAGGTTTCTGTAATGAAAATAGGCAAATAAAATCTGATTGTATGCTGAGAAAGAAATAGTTTGAGAGGAGGTGCAATGTGGGGAGATTTCGGTGGGTGGAAAGTTTCTGATTTTATCCTGTCACTAATCAGGTTTAAACTTATTATCATTTTAGTTTATTTCATGTTTTTTTTCACTGGCCGAAAGCGCTACAGTTCTGCTGCTACCCAGGTTGTTCATCATGTGTCAATTGTTCAGTAGGTCAAATCTTAATCAATGCTCTTTTTATCTGCATGCTTTATGCAGTAATAAGTTATTTCCACAACGGATTCAACGCACCCCAAACTGATGGTCAAAACAAGCTCTACTGGCATTGTTCTTTCAGCTGTGAAATGAAAAAGACTGTGCTGTTATTGGGCACTTGTGATTGTAATATAATCATGAAAATCCTGGACAGCAAAACCAACACCAACGTCAACCACACAATCTCCCATTGCGGTTAGATTTTGGTTTCGAGCAGCAACCTTAAAGCAGTTTCAAAAGTTTTATTTTCTGAATAATCGCGTACCATAAGGCAGATATATTTCAATCGGTATTTAGGATAAACGCCTGGTTGATGGAACAGCGCCCCAGAAATGTCCAGATCCGTTCCAACTATAATTTGATTTTCTGTAACACAACAGGATCAACCTAAAATGTCAGCAGGAGAATTAGTGCATGTGTCAAGAGAGCACGTGGATCAGATAAGCGGAAATCAATAAAGTTTTGAATGGATGCTCTGAAACCCGCCGCTTATGACGATCTCGTGTGTATGTGTGAGACCGTATTGGTGTGCAAATTCCGCAAACTGTTACACACAGTAACTAGATCTGCAGGTTATGCCAAAGCGATAGATTTAGTGTATCAGAACACATGCCCGGAAATGTTTTTGTGAGTGAGACCATGCGTTATTGGGATTGCCAACGTTTAAACACAGTTAACGACAGTTTTCTCGGAATTAGCCAAAAACATTTCGATCGAAAAAAGTCTCTTAGGACTGTGTTTCAGAACATTCGTTGTAGCGAACTTCCTTTGGGAAAAGTATCATTTTCTATTACTGAAAGAATAATAATGCACTATAAATATCTTCTCACTGGGCGAACCAGATATGTTTCAAACGAAACCTAAAATCTGTTCTCAGTGATTGATCCTTGCTCGTTATTACCTTACAATCCATCATACTTTATACATTTCCGTTGGGAAAGAAATGAGAAATGCATACATAAACTAGAAAATACCTGAAGCACTGATGAGTTTTCCGGGCTCCGGTTTGTTGGCTATGACGAAAATTATGAAGAGCATGGAGAGTCATGGGAGACAAAATGACTTCACAGATTGCTCACACAAGAGACTTTTGGTTGTCTATACAAGTGCTTACTGCTTTAGCAGTTTGCTCGACCAAAACTGATTTTGACGATATTTCAAGAGGGAATGGGTCACCCTGATCAAGTCCTCCAAGTGGCCTGACGTATTTAAGTGGGGACAGTTTGCGCTGTGGTTTACTTTTTGAATCTATTGTGTGACACCAAGCCGGAGGATACTGACAAACTTTCTGATCCAAGCGTTTCTTGGTATGGCCGTCGCGCAATTCGCACACAGGAAGAAGTGAATAAAAGACCCATTTGAGATGGTAGATAAAGAAATTTAACTAAATTCTATCCTACTCCACTAGTCTTCTAAGTGGGCTGGCATTTCGGTATGCTGTCCAATAATCCATCTGGGCTACCATATGCTTCAAAGACCGGGCAGAGAAGATTTGAGTATCGATCTCATCATATCATCAGTGTAGACGTTTTATATTGTTTTTGTAGGGATGATCAATCAAAATTCACTTTCTTTTGAGTACAATGAAACTTTCGAAGTGACTGCATGGTGACGACCACGTAGGTGTTTCCAAATAACGGATCGTATGATAAAAGCATGTCAACGACTTTTCAGGTATACAGGTACATATTCCTATTCTAGAGTAGATCCAGTATTTAAATGCGCACATTTTTTGCAGCCAGTAGTTTTTTTAACTTGCTATCCTCGTTAATGAAGCATAGTGTGCCACAACCGGCTTTTGTATAGATTGCATTCTCGAATGGAAGCGTTGAGAGCGATATTATCCAAAATCGTCATACAGACATCCAACAAAAACTGACTGGTGGATAGCCGGCTCATTGTAACCTCAGCCTTCCGATGGCTATTAGTATCAGTAAATTAGAATTAAACTTTAAATGGGATAAAGTAAAGCAACTATTTTGAACCCTATGTTAGGACACCAGTGTCACTGTCATCGTTTTGAGTGTAGTTCGCATAATACGAGTCCAATTTCGTATATCAGAATCTGAGAGGCTGGAAATGAAAATGAGTTACGTGAGTGCGGTAAATATTTACCAAGAATGATCGCGACCTTTTTTTTCACAATAAGCAAAATGCTAGAGATGGCAAACAATGACCGAAACCCACTTTCCTACCATTGCCTAATTGATGAGCTCTGTCTAGGATTCACGCCTTACCTCTTCCTGGTTATTGCGTAACCTCCTCCCCTCTCTCTAAATATTTATAAATTTTAGGTCTACCGGAAAGTTCTGGCCGTTTATTTCACAACAGTTTTCGACGCGTAAGCATTCGTTTAGTTGGCGCATGTGTGCCCCTCCATTTGCATAGCTTATTGTATACATACTGACGTGCCAATTTAACTAAAGCAAGGTTTATTCATGTGGTTTAGATCTTTCTGATAAACCACGTTCTGGGCAACCGTCTTTGATCGACGACGATGTTGTTAAGACCATGGTGGAGCCAGATCGTTTTACAGACAACATCAGAGATCGCAGAAAGTTTTAACTCAGCTCAGCAAATCATTCCAGGCCATATGCGGAAGATAGAAATGGTGTGAAAATATTCAAGATGGGTGCCCCATGAACTGGGTCGGAATAAGTTGGATGATGGAGTAGTCATATGCTCACCTCGAGCCCTTCTCGAACCGGATTATGAGCTTTGAAACCGATCGAAAGCTCAATTCGCAGAAGTATTGTCGGCAACTGGATACTTTAAAGACAGCAGTCCAAGAAAAGCGTTCGGCGGTGTTTAATAGGAAGAACATCATACTGCATCATGATAAGGCCAGGCCACATGCTGCAATAGGGACTCGTCAAAAAATTGTAGAATTAGGCTGGGAAATTCTGTTGCATCCACCATATTCCACGAACCTAGCACATTCTGACTATCACTTGCTTTTATTCTCAAAAACGTTTTTGAAGGGCCAAAAATTTAAAAATGAAGAAGATATCAAACAAGTACTGGTTCAATTTTTCGCACCAAAAGATCAAACAATTTTAAAAATGAGGTATACAAATTGCCCTCATGCTGGCAAGAAATCATTAATAATAATGGAAATCATATTATTTAATGAAGTTTATTACCGATAAGAGAAATTTGTATATTGTTTTATTCCAAAAATGAACAGAACTTTCCAGTAGACTATATATTTCATGAAACAGGTCTAATCAAAACTGAAGCAACGCATCCCTGTAAAACACTTGAGTCATTCCTATTAGAAAATATTGCGTTGTGAAACTTGATACGGTTTTTGGTTTTCATGTTGAGATCATTTAATCTTGCCACTGAAGGTCAGGCACGTTCAATTGACACTCATGCAGCCTGAAAACTACGTAAATTGAAGTAGACAAGATATAAAATATTGTCCTTGCCTAAAGCAATAATTCAGGTGATAAATATAATGAAACTCCATTTGATCATAAAGAAAATATTTTAGTGCATCACAATCGGCCAGTACTGTAAGTAGCATGGGATTGACCAGAAGCACCCGACCGGTTTCTCGGTTGTTGCCGCACGTCAGACATGCCTATCCGGTAATCTTTTGTCAGTGCATTCATATACGTGTACCCAGGAAGTGTATTTTAATCACACTTATCTTGTTTGCAACACCAGGTGATATATGATGTGTTGATTGATTACTGAAATACATTTATTGTATTAAGTGTAAAGATGTATGGTATTCTTAAAACTTACCTTATCACCACACACATATTTCTATCCATTTGTACTACATCAAAAACCGAGTTTATTTTATGATTTTCCATTGCCCTTGAAAAAAGATTTCATGGACTTTGCAGATTATCCAGGAAAGTACACGGATACGGTTAAACGCTTACGGGCTAATTGTACTTAGTAGTCGAAACAAGTCATGCTGAGGGAAGTTATCTGACGTGACCTCCTAAACATGACAACTGGACTGTGCTGACAATGAAACACTGAGGCGGATTGGAAACAGATCGATCAACACACTGGATTCAAAATAAATATATAAAATATATAAAATAGTGTATTAAATATATAAAATAAATGTATATAAATAAATATAGTGTTTAACGATTTTTCGGACAGTACATTTAGATTTTACGTTGGGTAATTATTGGTAGATGCATCTGTTCTCCAAAAACACCAAAAAAAGAATTGGGTTTCTTGGGGAAAACATTGTTAAACTATGGTTACTCAGAAGGGTTTATAGACATTCACAGCAGACCATTCCCACAGGGTACCCAACCAGGATGTTAACATAAAGGCTATTTTGCTTGCGTTCAAAAGTGACCACATTTACAACGATGTGCTCCATAAGTTGAGGTCAGCTCTAGGCCGCGTATTCCCAGTTGGTCAACACAGACTCATTGGCTCTACTCGTGGAATTGATTTGGAGAAACTCGAAAGTGGCTTTCAAACCGGTTCCGTCTCACACAGAATACAACAGATCACGGGCATTTACGGTGACGCACTCATAGGCAGAACCAACCCGTCAGTTCTCATAACACGTGACAGAACATATTTCAAAGTGGTTAGTGAAATGGATGACGCAACCGATGATCAAGTCATCACAAGAAATCCGGGGTCATCTGTTGGAAGGCGTCTCATGAAAGCAAGACACAGTTGATCCCAAGTCATCTTTCAAACCATTATTAGTTACTCACAATGCTAAACGTTTGGTACTTAGTGAAGCGCTTCGTCTTCGATTACATCATCCAACCTTATATTTACAAAAGGTTTTGATACGATCAATCCACTGGCCGTGGAGTTAAACTTCCAGTTATATGTTCATTACTGTTTGGATGCTTGTACAAGTTCGTTCGCCATAACTGAACAACCCCTTGTGCTTTATATGTGTCTGCTTCCTTTAAGTCAGCGATTGATAAGCCTCAACGAAATGTTAACATCTTCATACATTTGGTTTCTTTCCGTATTGATGAAGTGGATAAAAGAGACTCAATACGTGCACAAACGTGCACAAAATTTATTTGAATAGGAAAAACATCAGATTGTTTGCCTAATAAATATACTGAAGTCGCAGATTTTTGTTTGAAAGTTGCAACAATGGAAGGAAGATATGATACAGGTTAACGTGTACCTATTATATGATCCCTAAAATTCATACTTGATAGTAGGTCACTTGATATACAATACATTTTCGGCGACAAAACGCACTTTTGCCAATACACTCGTGGTCCTTATTGTTGAATAGTTCAACTATTTTTTTTGTGTTGTCAATCTTAATATTTACAACTGGTGCGGCTGTGAGTTGACACTCTCATGTTTTTGTTCCACTGAATTGCAATAAACTCTGCCTGAGTCAATCCTCTGACACTAAAACAGTATTTATAACTTACATTAATCTTAAAACTACGTTTTTTTACCCCCAAAAACATCCAACCGTTTTCATTTTTATCTGCTACAGAAATACTACAATTTAGTGAAGGAATTAGATTCACATAAAGATAAAACTAATTAAAGAATTTATTTACTCTAATCCAATGGGATATTTTATCATGTTTTTCGGATAGAATTCTTCCGTTTAATCTACAAAAATGAATACGGGAATACTGTAAAAAGCTTATACGCGGACTTCGTACAGAGAGTTTGAATGGACGAAGATTTGCCAGACGTGCAATAACGAGTATTATTGTTTCGGTGAAACTGTAAAATGAACACATTTATTATATTTTATGAAAAAGGCCACACATATCAGTCTACTGATGAATATTTTACATCACGGTGCGCGTGATGCAGAGCAAATGGTTATCAAACTATGGGATATTCTCTGAAGAATGGAGAAGTTTTAATTGAGCAACAACAAATATAATACTAAGGCTCTTGGAAATAGGAGAATTCGAACATTGCCATTTGACAGGCTCTGGAGTTATTCGGTTGTCACGGTGGTGTATTGCAGAGATACTGCATTGAGTGCATAATCAGATCGATAAGCCCGGAATAGCGACGCTCATGGCAACGAAGCTTAAACACGACCTTCGAGGCGATGATACGGTATTGGGAAACTGGTTAAATAGAAGATTTTGCTTCCAGATCCACACATGTGTAAACGGTTTGCGGATAACCGTGATCCTAAAGTGACAAAGTATAGGAAGGACACGACGTAGTCACGCTATTTCGTGGTGGGACGTGTGCGTTGTTTAAAAGGATAAGAAGCTGAGAGAATAACTGAAGGGATAATGAAGAGATAACTGCAGGATTGTGACTCATCCGAGCTCATCTCCATGGAGAAGTTTGATTTATTGCAATGGGTCGGCCAAAACCAGTGATGACGATCGAACGCTATTACCAAATAATGTATAAGAAATCCTTTCGTCAAAAGGAAGAATCGCGTGATTGAAAAATGACGCGAACCGGGTAACAAAACAAACTGTTTACATTTATAATGCCTTTCCTTTTTCATAATCAAGATTTTTCCATAGAGGAAAAGAGGAAAGTAATCCCTTTAAAAACAAGAATTGATTTAAATGTCACTCGCATACACCCGCAAGAAAAATGACGCTCTACATTCGTGGAGAATCAGATCACAAACGAATCCTAGATTAAGGAATGCATTACGCCATTTCAATTTGGTCTTGTCAGCTTACATTCAAAAAATGATATTTTCAAATCAACAGAGATGTATATACATATGTGTGTGTCGGGCTATAGCTCCCTTGATGCAAAGGTTCTTCTTCGGCGCGAGGACAATCCATTTTGCCAGTGTAAATATCACCCAAACGATTAGGAGTCGCAAATATTGAGTGAAACTTGAACAGCCAAACTTCATGTTGTATTGGAGTGCGATTTGGGGAAGTACGTTATGGACACGTTCTTACATGTTAGAAAAGAAGGGAGAATGGGCGAAAATGCTAATAATCTCGGAAATTGTATGCAGTGTCCCAGTTCACAGTATTAAAACACTGATAAACCATGATGGCCAAATAATGTGACCAAAACCAAACAACATCGAGTGATCATACAATGGACGGGTGGGCTAGGTCATATCATCTTGGATTTAGTGGATTCGCACACTAGTGATCTCACCTAAAAATAAAGAATCGGTTGTGCTTCCGTAGTTGTTGTTTGGTGGTGAGTGTATACTGACTGTGAAATTTGAATATACATTTGTTATTCAAAGAATATAAAGTTAACATACGTCTGTTTTGTTCTGTGCTCCGATTGGTGTGTATCGAATATATAAGGAATGGATTACTACTGGTGGTAGCCCGGTGATAACATTACCAGATTATCACCCCAGAGAACGCGTATTCGAATCCCACCACCACCGTCTAACTTCCCCCATTCAGTACTGTATGGCAGCCGTTTGACTGGCCTCTTTCCTCTGCCTGAAAATTGTATCGTTATGTATTCAAAAAAAAACGAAAGTAGAAATGAAAAGCAGAAAAAGAAAAATACGGAAATCGAGAAACAAATTTTGAGGCTTGTTTTATGAATTGATCTCATTGGTCCCTGGAAAGCTTTTGATGCGAGAAGTCAAGTTTATACGTTCTTGCGATAAGTAATAACTGAGTTATCCCAATGGAGTTTAAAGGGGTTCTAAAAGAAACGGGTTAGGTGAACCATTGTCTCTTACCATTGATTTTAATGTGATAGATGAAATCAGCGATTGCTGGACAACATACCGTAATGTAGCAAAATATGCTTTTTCTTAATTCTTTTCGTAATGTGATGTTTGAGTTGATCAAAACTGGGTATGCATCTCGCAAACCCACTCCCTTTCATTTGATGTACTACTCACATTTGTGAGTAGTACGGTATGATCGAACAAAAGAATGTAATTAGCGGTTTCTCACAATGGTCAAAAGTGAACAAGAATTCCTAGAGCGGAGTATTTCGTTCACATTTGTAACTACAGAAAAACCGCATCTAGCGTCGGACGTTCCGTTAATGATCTTACGTGCCTGTGGAATTATGATGACTTAATCGTTATGAGTCGTTCTTTTGTTTGTATACCAGTTTGTCACTACTCCTATCTTTGTTTAGAATAATCCCTCCTCGTCATGGCACTGTCTTGCCGGGATTGAACACTTGGAATAAGTTGAGAACATGGCAGAACGATGACTATCCCTAGAGTATACCAACAGTTTGTTACATTTCCACGACGTCCTGCTCTCGTGGGACCTAACCTTTTCAATATCTATAATTCAAACCTGAAATAAAACTACTAAAGACAACATTAGGGTTAGCAAGCATACACATTGATAAAGCCATTATCAGCACAAGGAAATTTGTCTCACAGTGGTCATCAGGGAAAGTCCCACAACCTCCAAAATATGATGGAAAGGGAATTCTGTTTTTCGTGTGCTGTGCTCATGAATTTCTTACGGGCAGTACAAAAGGCCCTATTCTAACTTTGCTTGCCTATTGATCGTTTCTGAATGATCACAACTAGTGTGCAATGTGTTTTATAGGTGATTATCCGTTTTAATCGATAACGCTCGATACTTTATCCCAGTTTATCCAGCATAAAAGGCTGTTTCATCGGCCGATTAGAATGAGAATTTCAAGTGAGGAATAATTAATCAAGGTGATAAACCAAAAGTAAAGCTTTCTTATTTCATGATATCAGTGGTGATGCTTCTTCTATATGATATATTTAGTCTTGTTGGAAGCAAACGAAGAGGTGACTAGAACGTGTAGAATTATACCTCTGATTGAGTAGCATTAGCAGTGCGAATTCTTCGACTCAAATGAGGATCGAATTTGGACCGCACGTGTAAAAATCAAGAATATTACCCAATTAACAAATGGACAGCCTATCTTAACCGTTTTCTCACTTTATCCATACAGGACATAGTACAGCGCATCGCTGTAATTATTTTGCGGGCATCATACCTAGCTCATCTCGGCACTACCTTCCAGGTTTATGACGGCCTAAAACATCCCGAAAATGACCAGTTTTTTGCACGTAAGCAGTGAATAGTCTGCTTCAGCTCTGGCAAAATGTACCACAAATGGTGATAGTTCTATTGTGTTACTTTCAACCTGGAGGCATAATTTGGTTATTCATATTTCTCAAATTCCATTGTAACTTAAACACTCGTTTGTCCTCCATTTCAAGATCTGTTGAAATCGCTTATTCATGCACCCGCGCACAGAGGTTCATTTTTCCTTGTTACCTGAAAGGAAGAAAATATAATGGTTACAATTATGCACATCTCGGAATGGTTGATCAGGGTGTACGATTGTTTTATTCAAAAGATCTTTGTGCATGCACGTAAACTCTCCTAGTAGCCCCCCTTCCGCACACACAAATTACCCAACGGAAAAATATCTAAAATCTTTAAATTTAAGTATTTTATCTAATAGAAACCGATGAGAAAGAAAGATGTCCGTGACAGCTAATTTACATGGATTTCACCTCAGTGCGTGGCACATTTATTCACGCGTGCACTTTTACAAGGATCATGACCTTTGAATAAATTGAAACGTTTTTTTGTCTGACCCTTTTTAGATGTGTCTGAGTACGAATTGATGTTTTCACATTTTGGCTCTTAGGATTTCGTGTTGAGGGTGGTGCCTGTGTTGCACACATGACGATAGCGATATGTGACAACAGTCTGTCTGGAAACTAGCTTGGATGAGTCTCAGTCGCCAGCACATAACCAGATGGTACGAAACGCGGTCTTTCGAACAGTGTACACAAACAACCGACAAATTGATCTCCCCGAGTGTATGTGCACGTATTCTCATGTGTGATGGGCAAGGGAGATGAGGTGAGAAAAAATTATCCGAAAAAATAGGTTACATCATCCCGCACCACTATTCGTTCACCATGCATTCACATGTGACATTCACTTGCTGGGCTGGATGAAACCAATTCTGCCGGTAGATTGAATGTAATGCTATGCCAGTGGAGTACCATAGGCACTGGAGATGCGTGGTTTTCAGCGGGGATGGTGGAGGAGAAGTAAACCGGCACAGTGAACTAAAAACAACAACTGTCATCTGAACCAATGAATGTGATGATACTGGGTGGAGCAGGATAGCAGTACAACGGTGGAATGTGCAAATTACTTGGTCGTGTTTGCCACTCCTCCTTGAGTTTACCGAGGAGCGAATGAATTGAGGTTGACAGTGTGTGTACACAACGGAACCTGCATACGGATATCTTTTGGTGTAGATGTTTCATTCCTCCCACGAATGTGACAACGACGATGACAACAACTAGTCCTACGTAGTTCAAAAAATGGCATTGAACATATCATATTTGACATGTAAAACTCACCCGTTTTGATAAGTAACTGTGGTTTACAAAGCACATTTTCAAATAGAACAAGGAATGGCGAACAAGCTCGTTTTCAGTGATTTGTAGTCATGCCAAATACATCACAACAAATATTACGCTGTTTATATATAAATCAGTATTCAGAAACAATTTGTGCAGGCGCTCAAGCTCCCCTGGCCCACCCCCTATACACCCCATATTCCGAGTGGTCCCAACGATCGGATGACCTAACAATTATGCGATCATTGAGAATTCCATATCCGGTCTTAAGATGAACTTAGCCCCAGATAACCCATGAGGTTATTTTCCCTTTCCCGAAACATTTGTTCACGTTTTTTATGATTGAATACTGATTTATATATAAACACCGTAATATTTGTTGTGATGTATTTGGCATGACTACGAATCACTGAAAACGAGCTTGTTCGCCACTCCTTATTCTATTTGAAAATTCGCTCTGTGGGACTGTTTAGACAATTAAAGCACAGTTTATTGCCAATGGTAGGTTGTTCCGCAAACGGAATCACCGTAGCTATTTGGTTAGCTGACCGTGATGTAGGTAGCATAATATAATACTATCACTTCGTAGGATAGGTAAACTCGAGAATATCTGATGCTTCCTTCAAAGGTCCTCTTAAAGGAAAACAAAACTCAACTGGATTACCGGAACGGTAATCTCTAAGCCCCGTGGATTATCATAATACTGTTCTGAAGGCCTTATACAGTTCCAGATGTTTTTTCTCTTGAAATGCGTATGACAGATCCCGTTCCTTTTCAGTGGATATGATTGTTTCATTACAAACTATAATGGAAGTTTTCTATTATCTATATAATTCAAAAAATGAAATTATATGTCACGGCAATAGACTGACAAGGGTTGTCCGAGTAATTCGTGAGTTTACAAATCACCGTTGCTGGTTTATATTCCACTTTGTTTCCTTATTCTGGAATGGCGGTTTTGCTTAACTTGTGTATTACATATAAGCATTTAAAACATTACAATGCATAAAGTAGACTAAACTTATTGCCTGGTCGATACTGCACGACTGAAGCAATTGCGATCAGACCATTTGACTCTTTCCCTATGCAAGCCTTCCGTCTAGGCATTATTTCTAACATGGTTAGTGACCAAGGGAGAAATTAATTCGAGTTTAGTAACTATAGACGGACATAAGAACCAAGGGGAAGTTCAATGAAAAGGCTTACACACGTAGGATAGCTCTTTACATAGGATAGTAATATCCACCTCGTAATGGATATATAATTATCTCCCTATACAAATGCAAATGGTCAGTTTATGAGTTGTCGGAAAACTGTTCATTATGGTAATTCCACATTGTTTTCCGTGATTAAATGAATGAAAAGCGGATTACTTACCTAGCGCGGCAAATCAATACTCCAAAGTGCAGAGTGTGGTGTGTCACGGGTTACGGTTTTTCACTTATAAGCCGCAGGACCACTATGGCACTGGGGAACATTGTATCTTAAATGGCGATTTAGTTTGATTCAGTTAACCGAACAAATTGCATGTGTTGTGGAGAGCACAATACCATAGCACAAAGAGACAACAGTTACGTAATCGTTGAGAATAATATGGGATCATCGATGCTTTGAAAATCCAGCTGATATTTTTCTTCTCATGGAGCCTGAAAATGTTCACTATGGAGGTGTATCTTAGGCTTCTGACGATAGAACCATCTTTGGCCGGCTTGGGAAGTCCGATGGCTCAAGTAGATCGCCAGTAAATGTTTCGCACAGAACACAGGGTAGCTAACAGGATTTATTGTCACTGACTCGTTTTAGATGTCCAATACATCACAGTTTGTGTAGTATGCTTAAAAAGAAGGCTCGCCAGTAGTATAAAATCCGTGTTAGCCAGAGAAGACTGGCTATTCTGCTCTGTCTGGGTGAGATTCAAGTGATGTTACATAAATGAACTGATGAATAAAGTCCCCCCTTTTATGACAAAACTTTGAAGGTTTGGATTCTCATAACCCACTCTCTTGTCTTTTAGATCTAACCACAGGCCAGGGTACGAACAGCTGCAGACAATCCACTAAAAAACGATGGCATAATTGTGTTTATTACACGGAAGTGAAAAGATTTTGTATTTCTCATGACCAAAAATGAAGTCAAGGTATTGATCGTTTGTGACGTCTAGACCAAGTGTACAACTGGGACGCGTTTGTAGTTCCAATCACTTGGAGTATAATTCATTGTGAGCGAACTTATCGGATATGTTAAAACAATGGTCTTCTTTTATCTATACATCAAATCGCACTCAAGTTGATAAATTGGTGATTAATAGATTTAAATTGCTCTCGTTCTCGAATTGCATGCCAAATGACTGATCGTTTTAGCTAAGCGAAAATAAAGGGGGCTTTTAATTTTTGCGCGCAGAATACTATTGCTTCTCCGAACAGCTGATCAATCCAGACGTGTGAATTTGTTTTGTTTTGTTTTGATTTATTTTCTGATTTTGTAAGCAACAGATGAGACATTTTTATCTGGTGCTGATCATTTACCTGTTGAGTTTAAACAATTGAGACTCACGATTTTCTTCCACTTTCCGGGCTACATCCCTCCTGGTACATCCCCAGTTGGCTGATAAAGGGACAACATGTTCGTCATCGAGGAATGGCCAAGCAGTAATGGAACAATCACGGGTGTCTGGTTGAATACGTTTTTTGACAATGAAGATGATGATGTGACATGATGATCGTGATTTAACACAATTAGAGCAACCCCTCCATCGTCTATTTATGGTGGATACGGTTCTAACATGAGAACACAGACTGAACTCCTCATTCATTTTGGATTTTTGGGCTTTTGAATTGATTTGAGAGCACTGCTCACCGACTCTCAAGGAGTTGCAAACGCCGCGTCTCACTGCGCTACTTTGTAGCTCAGCCCCGCTGGTGAACCATCAGGGCCGAGTGTCATGAAATATACGACCCAGTCTCATCCAATTTTCTGCTGCCGAGCACAACTGTTCTTACAAAGGACAGTGTTTGTTCAAAATGTGTTAATCATTCGCTGATCTTTCAAAGCGCATACTTCCGTTATTTACACAGCGTAACGTCGCATCGGCCCCGGAATAATCACAATCAACTGTAAAGTCAGTGGTTACTATCTTTGTAGCAATGTGTCTCGCCATTGTTAGTACAGAAGAACCTGTTTCAGTCCCTAATACACATTGCCCTGTGCTAGAAAGGGCATATACTTTGGTACTTTCAAGATGGCAGATCAGGTGTGGTTAAAGTGCACCGAGTTGACAGATTACTTTGTCTTTGTCCTAAGCTGATCTGTCTACTGGATGTTTCTTTTTCACCATTTGAAACAGATACCGGACCCCGAATCTTATTGCAGCTGGTCATCTATGAAGACGGATCTCGTCGATTATCTTGGGGATGCTAAGTAACGATCGGGATAAGCTTTCAATAGGGTGGTCTAAGAACCATACTGAAAACTCTGTTCCTACTTTAAAGCAGATTTCATGGTAGGTTTGAAATCTGGTGTTTAAAATGGGATCTTAGAATACAGATGGCATCTGCACCTGAGAAAACAAGAGAAATATCCTCAAAACCGTACGTGCTACCAGATTTGTTGAAGCATCGTGACCAAGAGAGTCTGTGAGTCGAACGGGTACCAGCCGCATACCTGTATTTCAGATGACTATTTTCAAGCCCAACTTTACACTCTGAACAAACTCTGCTAGTAGAGTTTATAGTGGCAATAGGTGGTTTAATGTCTTCGGCGCAACACCATGCTTTTGTTGTTTCGAGGCCCTCTGTGGTTCATTAATGCAAATCGGAGGACCCGTGTGAAGGGTTTTCCAAAAGGACGGCTCATCGTGGATCCACTCAAACTACACTGTTTATTGTTTCACACCTAAACGTGGCCTCGAATTACTTTCACCGCCACATCCTTGATTCCTGCACTATATATCACATTGTTTGTGTGCATTGCAAAGCGGTGTATGCTTGCTTTATCACCAATCCACATCAGTCCCTCTTCGAAATTTCCAATTGAAAATTTTAGTTCCGAAAGCAGTATTCCTTATTATTCTCCCAGGGTTTTGCTTCTTTTGAATTCTTTTGATCTTTGACTGTACACCGAAAGTTTGTCATACGTGATGCACGATCACTAGCATTAGGTCACCAGTCCCAATGGATTTTGCGAACCTGGCAAACATCAGGATTCATATCCGCTGTCTCCAAAACCGCGTAATTGTGGAACATTTTTTCATTCCCTTTTACTCTATCTTTTAACCATGCTATCTATATTCAAGGGTAGAATGAATACTACCCCAATTATCACTGTTATTTAGTCGCTATGATCATGACTTTCATCCCTTTCTTAAAGACCAAGATTTTCACGCATTAAAATAACTTTTGAATGAAACAGGTAACAATATGAGCAGAATCGATATTAGCCATCAATTTTGCGTGCTCTCAATCAGCTTTCTACACACATTAAATAGGCCGAATTTTATAGGAACAATACCATATATGGACATT
Source organism: Echinostoma caproni (assembly GCA_900618425.1). Taxonomy (NCBI): domain Eukaryota; kingdom Metazoa; phylum Platyhelminthes; class Trematoda; order Plagiorchiida; family Echinostomatidae; genus Echinostoma; species Echinostoma caproni. The sequence continues at coordinate 22,400 of UZAN01040229.1, forward strand.
TACATAATTACATGGGTTCAGGTAGAAAGCACTGGGCTGTTGAATCAGTACCAAAATTATTCGGGAATGGGTGAAAGAGGAGGAGGGGAATGTTAGCATAGAAACAGTCACGTAATGGGAAGCGATTAGTCGTGGTGGAAAGAGAGTTGAACTTGGTTGCGCAATAGGAAAAAGATACAACCAGAAAATTAGCGAAGTAAAAATGTGGTCAATTAAATAGGTCAAAGAGTCAAGTATTAAAAAATGAGAAGGGTGAAGTGTCAAGCGGTGTTTGGTAGGCTTGCCTTTTATCCCTGATTTACTCTACACTTGGTATGAACATTTTACAAAATCGAGCTTTTAAAGGTCCCACATGTGGTGACATGGTATGGATGTTTACTAAATTTGCGGTCCTTGAGTGTGCTGATCAGTTCATCTTTTTTGATCGGTGACATATCCCAACTTGTCATATACACGTGTCACTGATTGCAGCCGTAATTCGCTGCGCATGGAGTGAGCTTTAATCCTTTCAAGTGCCAAGTGCACATGAGGTTCACTTTGAAGTTGTGTTTGGAATTTGTCTACCTCGGTCAGTTGTTGTGTTGCCATGAGATGTACTTGCTTCTAAAAAGCAAAAGTCTACAACATCACGGTTTTGTGGAAACAGCTACAGATTGGCTAAATTTAACCTATCGGAGACTCTGAAATTTGTGCCAATCGACTGTGTTCAACTACCGGTGTCGTGGTGAAACCCCGGTAGCAGAACTGATTTACTACAAAAAATATTTTAGGGTTTGGCTTCGCTTCTTTTAACCAGTTGCCCTGGCAAACTTATGTTTTACCGCTACATGCCCACAGCTGGTGTCATACAATTTGGGTTTACTATACGATACGGCACCAGCATGAGAAAAGGAGGAGACGCATAACAACCGACGACAAGGAAAATCAGTATGGAAGTCCCAATTGTGGATAAATGCTCGGTGAGATCCTGATTGTAGAAACTAAGAAATGACCCATTGCGGGCTGTAAATCAAGTGAGTGTAGTCAAAAATCAGGATTGGTGAAATCATTTGTATATATGGAATACGGAGATAGTTTTAAGTTACTTTTCGTCTCTAATGTGACGAACCATCTAAGACAGTGACAGAAGTACAACAGCCTGTGACGTAATACAGAACTTTTCTTTTTCTATTACCCGCATTAATCATTTTTGGTACTGTGTCTTTGTCACTTTTTTGCCATGAATAGTATACACGTACAAAGATTGGTCCTAGAGTTCGTTTTTGAATGTATTGATCCAAGTTTTTATTATTCAGTGAGCTCAACAGAACTTACTCAACCATGAACTATCGATTTGTTAGCCGTGCATAAAATTAACATTCCAAGGGACTTCGTTGAACTTCATACATACATGTATCGATTTATAGGTCATACTTGACATACGGGACTGAAAATGACGGGGCGGGGAGTTAAGGGAGTAATCGTTTAGTTCATTCACTTTATATGCTCGAGAAATATCCCTTAAGGTGTGCTCCGCGAAGAGTAGATTCGCAAGAGTTCACAAAACAGAAGCAAAAACCCGCCCTCATCTATATCAGTTGAAATTGTTCTAAACGAAAAGGGATGGAAATGAAATGATCGGACCAAGAACTAGTTCATCAAAGTATAGTGGCGCATTTGCTTTCCGAATCTTCAGAGAAAATATGTAAAATAGCTGTCGTTGAGTTTTGGCACGCAACGGGAAGCGGTGCATTTACTGTGACTTGTTAAAAGAAAATTTCATCATAGCTATTAATATTATTCACATCAAAGTCTTCCTTTGTCTATATCAGTTCTTTTTATTGGTTTCGGATTATAAAATAAGCATGGAACCACGAATGTCTCATAATAAACAATCAATCAGTGTCGTTTCAAAGGTTACGAATTACTTCTTTAAAAAGCCGCCAATCAAATCCACCTGAATGAATAGGGATGTTGTGTCACCAATGGGGTCTAGAATAGTGTTTTAACATTTTGTTCCCATTTTGAAACTCCACTTAAGATAGTAAGCCATTTGCATGCTCTGCAATTACTAAGCATTCCTAAAACTTATCACGAAATTAATCCGTAAGACAGCCTGATGCGAAAATTGATGTTAGGTATAGGTATAGGTATGTGAAATAACCATCGTTATGGAACTGCTCATAACTATGATCTAATGACTTAGATGCTCCTCATTACTCCAGACTCATTCACTAATGTCATTCGGAGAGGTAAGCGAGACACATGAGAAAACAATATAAGGAAAGAGAGAAGGTCAACAACTAAATAAAATATGCATCAATCAGATTATGTTCAAAACTCATTGCAATTCTTTGATCGAACAATTCAGACACAAAACAAAAAAAATCTTGACGCTGCACGTGGCTATCGTGGGTGCTTAAATAAAATCCTAATTACTCAAATTTATTCATATGATTAAATATTATAGATTATAGACTGAATGGACATGTTACCACGGATCATTTCACCAGGCGAACTAAGTAATACATTTATATATGTTTTGCATTTTTTTCAATCAAACTGCTTCTAATCATCCTTAAGTTGTGCGCGTCGGATTTTCTGGTAATTTATATACACCTTATTTCTTTGTCATTTTACTTCTTGTTATTGAATATACAATTTTCAGGAAGGGGGGAAGCGGCCAATCAAAGTGCTGCCATCTAACGCACAATGGGGAAAGTTAGTGGGTGGTGGTGGGATTCGAACACATCTCCGGGGGTAATAATTTGGGGACGTTACCACCATCTATCTCCACTGTCTCTTTTAGTTTCCGTCAACATATACAGAGGACATGCTCAATCTTGATGCTGGTTGAGTTTGTAATTAAACTCGACGGGGGACTCTCAATTGAAATTCACCAATAGAGTTCAGGTCATTGAAAAGAAACGTTTTGTTAGAAGATTTAATTTGAGTGATACACTTGATGATATAAAACACAAATTTGGGCTTTACCAAAAGTTTGTAAGAAACAAGTGACCAAATTGAATCACATTAATGTTGTGGACAGTGTGGGGTGTGTGTGTTCTATTTACTATTTTGTTAATGAGTTGCATTTTCTATTTTGTATTGCAGGAATGATGACCATGTCGACTTAAGCTAGTGAAATTCAGTGCCTTAGCAACAACCTGGAATGCAAGGTTTGGGCGGGCAAAATCGCTGTCTTCCAAGTTTCATCAAAGAAAAGAAGACCGAAAACAATATGACCTAAATTCGGATAAAGAAATTTGATCCAGCGTCCCAATTGTCTGCTAACACAAGATGGGAGTTTTCGAATCTTAAACCATTTGAAATTTTACTGTCACTTGATTGAATTAGGAACAGCAATTTTGGACTTTAATTAATTTGGTGCATAACCATCGGGATGGGTGACCGGGACTAATCGAAGGCTTCCAAAAAATGATTTGGGAGGGAGGACAATCTTGGTGTGTTTAGAACACAAACTGAGAAAGGGAGAGCTGGTGATTCATGCTGTCCGATCAACTATTGTGATTCGCCCAACATTTGCAGCGGCCAGTGTCAGATGAACTGAGTCTTTGTTAATGGGGCATTCGATTTATAACATGTTTATCACTAAAGCTAATGGAAGAACAAAACAGTTTTGAAGAAACAACGGTAGAGAACGTCTAGTTGTAGGTTGTCCTCGAATAAAGCAATTTGATTTATTCTATATCTGCTCTCGTTAGCTCCGAATTCGTTGGATACATATTTTTGTTCCTTTTCCAACTTGTGAACGCGTCGTTTTTCGGCATAAAACAAGCGTCCAGCAATTCAATACTGTTTCACCAAAGGTGACCGTGTAAGCACAAACCGTAAAGACATGATCCTATGCTTCTTCTTCGAGTGGTACAACAATAACTATGATGTGATTCACAAACGTGTTAGATAACATTGACAAAGCTAATAAGCAGCAAGATAAGGTTGTCCGGAGATTCGCTCGAAAAACGTTCTTACGGGAAACAAATTCCGGAAAACCTATGTTGGTAACGGTTATAAACATTTCTATACTGATATTATGTATATCTTTCTCCAAGGTGTTCCTCATTTGTCCGCAAATAATTTCTTTGTCTTCAGTTTTATTACCTGTGCGAAATGGTGTTATCGACGGATATTGATTACCGTGCCACAATGTACTTCTACGGAAAACAAGGAACGTTTTCGGATGACCGCGTTTTAGAACAAAAGAGGACAGGAATATAATCATACCTCATGGGGTTTTGTTACTCCAACAGTAGAGGTTTTATGGTCTACCTAAGTGAGGCACAGTAAGAAATCTGCCGACAACTATGAGTCGACATGACATTTTCCCATGCCCACAATTGCTGAATGTCCATCAGAAACACACGCAAGACCGGAAATGCCATTGACAGAGTGCATTCATCTAAGATGCCTAATTAGCATTCTGATTGCACCAGTCTTCTAGGAAGCACACATCCCATGCATTTTGTTCTTCTGAATCGAAGAATGTATTTTGCTACCTGTATTTTCGGCAATTTCGCGTGAATTATCGCTCTATTTCGGACCAGTGGATATGAATGCATTCGACTGCTTGATCAACTTGGGGAAAGTGATCTAGGCCCAGAATTATTTAGAGTGATGATAACATATGAAATGAAGTATTCCGTTGGATCCCAAATGGTAGACTGAAAAAGCAAACGCAAACGCCGTTTGTTAATACGGACTCAATTAACTTCATAATAGTAATAAATTTCAAATATTTCCACCTGTGATCACTACTTTCATGTGGCCACAGTTGTTGATTTCTTCCCAATGTTAGGAATGTTTACGTCATACTGGAACTGAGATGGATTTCGCAGATTAAATTACAAAACAGTTTTCTCTGCACTAATCAGATTGATATTACTGCTTCAACGTGTTGTGAACAAGGATTTAAAAATTCATTTCTTCACTGCTAGAAACGGAGGATTTCAGAGACTTGATAGTTTTTGCGGTGCAAAGCCACAGTACGTACTCGGACGCCTTCCAGGTCAGTTAACACTCATTGCAGAAAATACATCGAAGACGACGAAAAGTTCACAATATAAAGAACATGAATTTCGCTAGACACTGATGTCCAAATGAGATATCTATTCCAGGATAATTGTGCATCTTACTTTTGACAATTTATCACTAAATATGGTTAAAAGCAGGATCTGTTTCTGTAGAAGAGAAGACTGAATAGCATATACAAAGGGCGGCATAAAATGTCATTTTGTTTCACATTAATAAACAGGAATTGGATTCTTCTTCTATAAAAGCGTATCAATCTCGGGGATCGGAGTATTACTGCTATTTTTCCAGAATGATATGTCGTTTTTTTCATAAAAGTAAATGTATATTGTCGATTGCTTATTTTGCAGGAGTTGAACATTTTTTGGCAGAAAAACAAACAAACTGAAGAACAGTGAAGTT
>UZAN01040229.1:27838-69799 GCA_900618425.1 Echinostoma caproni
ATGTTTAGTCACCGAGTGTATGCCTTTTCCACAGTAACTTCTCTTCAACGTAAGCCACCTTACCGGCAGTTAAGCGCTCATTTGGATCAGGCCGCAAGATGCGTAGGGACCGCACAAAGGCTGGTTTGCTGGTGGCATAAATCAATGAAAACCATCAAAAAGAAAGGTTTCTTTTCAATGGCAAACGTTCTTCTCCTAATGCAGGTACTGTTTTATGAAATACACCGTATAAATTAGAGTGTAAACTTTTGTGAAACATTGCACTTCTCATGCAGGTCGGCANCACAATCGATTAAGTCAAATCGGGTGTGAAGCACATGTGAGCTACTTTGAAGTTCCGCAGATATTTAGTCGATCTGTTTTGCTTGCGCAAACGCTTTGGTTCCATTTTCTGAAAAAGAGACAAACTCTTAAATGAGATTCGCGGAACTGATATCAAAACTGCGCTCTGCTAAAACTCGGACACTACAAGGCCCCTCTACACGTTTCACTGAATTCAGGCCCCAATAATATTAGCATATCGTGAGACCAGTGGGTCTTTTCATTCGGTGACTGGAATCTCAGACACTTAGTCTTCCAATCGGGGCGAAATACTCCTAAAATATGCAGGGTTGTGAAACGATTAGAAAAACAACTTTGTGACAGGGACATTCGCATTTTGCGAGCAAATGAGAAAGAGACCACTGTTTTATTAAGAGAATTGAGCTCGGGGTGCGTATACATAACTTTTGATTCTCCGTCTGTTCCCTTAGATACTTCTTGTTGACAAAATTGTGTTTTAAAATTGACGGCACCAGGCAAACTGTTTTTAACAAATCCTAGATAAATTCGGAGCATAATGATTTTTCCGTTTTTATTCTTTCAAGCTGATAAAACACCTTAAACGGTTTACTTGGGTGTGCGTAAGCAGAATCTTTCCAAAAGCGCTGGAAAACACTTTCTGGAAATAACGATATCTTTTGATTTAAATTTTAACATTGAGAAAATCGCACTAATGCAAATATCACGTTATAACCAAGTCAAGATTTGACGGGGGTGTCTTTGATGTAACCGTAAATAGCAAAAAACATCAGCTGTTGGGGTTAGCTGATCGAATAATGTCCTTTGTAGATTATACACTTTACAGAGATAGAACTGCACCGAGTTCATTCAATCGCGTCCATATAAGGTGTGGCATTTCTCCCACTCAAATTATAGGTTCGTTAATTTAAATGCGTTTAATTTACTGCTCCACCATCAACAGAACAGAGTTTCATTTTCAAACTGTCAAACTGAAAAAGAAAAGCCTAAAAGGCAATAGTTGTCATACTCTCTTATCATTTCAATGTCAAACTGTGCGGAAATATCGAATTTGGGCGGAGCATTTGCCTTGTTCTGTGGAACTTGCGTTTACTTTCAGTTGCCAGAATAACGTCTTATTTAAATGTACGGAGTTAATTGAGATGTATTTAGTTTTCCTCAAACCAACCCCTACAACTGAAGGGAACAATTGAATGCGAGTCACTGATATAACATTAAACATTTCCGGACTGAATTAAGTTCACTTACTTGCTTATGGGTGTCGTTCATTCTTGTGGTTAGAAACGTATACATATTTTAGAAACATTTTCATATTTCATATTTGACTTTTGTGCAATAGGGTCTTGAATAACCACAAATCGTAATTTGCGTTATTTCCAGATACGTCGTATCATTTTTCTCGAAACTCATACATTTTGAGTGATGGCCATTGATCGCAAAAGCTGTAAGTCAACATTTAGCATTCACAAAGTCGCCAGCAGAACACAATTATTGTTGTCAGGTTTTTGGTAAACGGAGAAAGGCAAAGAAATGTGTGTTTTTGCATGACACGATCTCAATTTTTGATCGAATCCGGTAATAATGTCAAAATTTGTTCAATTGGGTTATCAACACACCATTAATTTACCAATACAACTAAGCAGCCTTTGGAATTTTCATGGAAAATTCCTTAGGGTGAATGATTTTACGGTGTGCTTATTTGTGCATTTAACTCCGATTCTTTGGTACTGCCTCGGCAACAGAATTGTTTGGGCTCTACCCTGCACTCTCTAATGAATGATAACAGGCTTCTACTCGGATTATAAAAGCAGAGTGAATATCAGTGCTGTTAGTTTGAACCTTGCGAATCAATTGGTTATTCTTGCGTCGTAAAAACAAGTTCAGTTGGTGTCCATTCATGGGTTTATATACTACCAGAGTCACAGATCCATTCACTATCAGTATAAAAGAGAGAGTTGCCAATGAATTCCGTTTGAGTCTTGGTACCGTGCTAATATGTATTCCGTCATTTAACCAGTCTAAATGGTGAGCAATCTACCATTGACTGAGATAAATTTGTATTTGCTTATAAACAGTCAATCCTATGTTTCAATAGTAGGAAGCCCTACCCAGTGCCTTCTCGTGGAGGAGGTGTTTTCCCATTAAAGCCAGAGGACGAAAGGCCGACATCCGGTGCTATAACCGGGTTGGTGGATCACTGGTAGTTCACCTAAGGGAGTTGGCTAAAATCCCTGGTTCTAAACCAACCATGAGGAGCCGCACGAACCACTCTCGCACCTTTCCGGCTGTGGCAGTGGTCACCGGCTCGATTGGGCACCTTGGACGTTTGACCTCGTCCAAAAGGCGAATGATCCAATGAACTGGACCCCGGCTCCCAATGGAGGTTTTCTTACACCGCCCCGCTGCTTTGCGGGTCAGGCTTCGGCTAGCCGAAGGCTCCGGTTGTGAATTCCTCAAGAAAATTCACCTGCCTTGGCCTGGGCAACCTGACCGTATTCAGCCCACAGACCAATCATGAAATGCTTTTTTCTTTTTTATGAAGATTATTGTACCGTGATTTGCCTGGCACACAGTCTATCCTCAGTCAAATATATAACATATATCAATAGAATTCTGAAGGTTTGGGTTTTCCATGTGAAGTACATTTGAGGTATTTGTATCTTATAAGCGAGGATAGGATGCGAAAAGATCAGATGTATAATATGATGAATGATATTACAAACAAGGGTTCCATCTTATTCCCTATGCGAATATTATTGTATGAAAAACAAACCACGTCAGTCGCTTTTAAGTATCGCTCGGGTTTCACTCAGCAATGATAATAATACCTCAATCAAACAGAAATTTTAATCCAGAGTATTTTGTATCCCATTAATGATAAGGCACCCTCAATATTCGTAAACATCCTGCGAGTTACTGAAACGTTCTACTTAGTAAGGAAAAACAACAATAAAATTTTGATGTCAAATAAATACCATTTTGGCGAAGAACGTCGTTTTCATTTATTCGTATTCTTACCAGTACACCGGAATCTATCACGACTTGGAAATAGATAAATTGTCTTGGGAAAAAATAAGATCACATAAAAGATTACTGTAAATGGTTGGAAGTCGGATGCATCATGATCTTGTTCACTCATTTGATCATTTATATAGATTACTCGTCCCGCGGCGAGTGTGTTTTAGTTCCTGCACAAATTGTTTTAGGTCAAACGTAGGGAGGTTAGGTGTACGCATTTCAACCACCTTCTCTGTGTCTTGTATGCCACAGCGAACTGGACTCGATATTCGCGCACAAACTTTGTACACGGGACAGGAAGCTTCAGCAACATTCACATTGTAATTTGCTTTAGCTAATTTTGAATCTGCCGTAGTGGTGAGTGGCTCAATTTGTGAGGGCTTGCAAAATACAGATTGATAGTTGTTTAATTCGTACGAGCTTGTATTTTCTCTGGGTCGTCTAGCGTTTATGGTTAGCAAAATAGCTACCCAGAGGTCTTGAGTTCTAATCCAGCCACTGCCGACTAACTCTTCCATTTGTTTGTACATTTATGAAGTGGTTAACTAAAAAATGAAGTAAAACGTTCGACAATATAGCAGGTACGAATGTTGTTGATAAAACCCATTTCAAGTGATCAGGTTCCTGGAAATCTCACTCGTCCAATCGACTTGTCATTAATATTCTCCAGAGGCAACATACAGAGATCGCATGATCAAGCGTTTCCCAACCGGATAAAAGTTGGCGGTTATTTCTAAGCGATAAACAAATGCCTGGAACATATTCACTTGGTTGCCGCCTTTCAAAATGGATACCAGAATTGAGCACTCGAACTTGCGACAAATATTTGCAATTAGGTTATGTATTAATCTTATCAAGTCCCATCAAAGTATGTATATGAATCCCAGATCTATCCTCCTGAATATGTTGGCCGTCAATCTGTGTTTGACAACTGCTGTCATTTACACCACTCCTTGCATCTCGTGGGTTAGAAGTATAAGCGACAATCGAGTATGTCATTGAGTTTTTGGTCACTGCTTCAATACAATATCAACGCATCAATTTCAATACTTCCCCTTTGTGATAAAAGTGCCTATCAGTAAGTGCTTTATTTATAAAGATTGATGCAAGTTGGTGGAGATAAAGCCATATCACAACGTCAATGGATAAATCGTTTAACACAAGATTGTTTGTTTGAATATCTGATTTAGGCGTGGAAAATGCGAAACTCCTCTGATTAGCGTCACTAAAGAAAATGACACAATTCAGTTTAGTGGCAAGGCTGCTTCATAAAAACAAGGTTTGATTGAAAATTTATATGATAAGAGCATTCAATGAAAGTAAAAGCTTTGCCAACGAATTCTTGTCCACAATGCTACTCACTTGTCTGTTTTTCCTGAAATGTGTAACTCATTTTATTTATACATACATCGGTGGTCACATCTGTAAATACTTCGTCCTAATGTGTTTCAGCCCTTGGTTTTTCGCATCGAACACCTCTGGAGAATCAAACACATTTTATATGAATTGCAAGTGCGATCGGCGGTGCCTAATGACGAAACACTAGGTACAACGTTTGATATCTTACGCTGTGCTTTGACCAACGTTTTAGTACTAAAATCGAGTATAAAGCACCCCTATTTGGGTTTCCCTCTCTCGTTTCGCGATCTGGAAATATCACAGTTGTCTACAGTGGATCAACTGCAAGTTGGCGATCTTGATCAATAACTTCTTCTCAGATGTATCATAATAAGCGTGATTTGACAAGCCTCTACAAACAATTCCGACTATTTCTTTCCGAAAAAATGTGTGATCCAGTTCTTGTCATAGTGTTTTACATGTAATGTTTCGATTTCCTTTATTTCGATCGTTTAAAAAACCTTTAGATTCAAAGACTGAATTTATCTCTGTATCTTACCTTTAGTTCTTGAGAAAATAATTATTTTTTCCCGCACGTCACTATGCACATTTCACTATCATTCTCCCATAACGAAAATCACTTTTTTTCTCAGAACCTGCTTGTTATCCCATCATATGTAAAAGCTGAAATATGCAAATTAAAACACTTCCAATTTTTTTTCATTGGCTTTGCAAATGCGGAACGGTTTCTACAAAGGTTGTTTATTAAAAACAGCACTAATGAAAATATTTCCAATGTGGTATTCGCGGAGCTCTGTACTTTTCCATTTCAATTGGTAACAAGTAACATTTTGTCTCTTTTCAAGCCTTTTACTTGTTCATTAGATCATATCCTGCTTCACAGTGCGATTCCCACCAAGTCTAAGTTAACGAAAGTGAACAAGGCGGTAACGGCAAAGGAAACCATGGTTTCACCTTGTATGCAAAAGCTGCCGTCTGTACAGGAAAACCGTTGAGAGGTGATAGTATGTTCCTTGTGTCCTTGTATTTTTTAAACTATTTCAGTCATTAAAACAATTCTGGGATAGATATTGACTTTCAGGTTATTTTCGTTGAATAATGTCCACATGTTACGACCAAATGGAATAGTGTGCTAACGGTGACATTTTGGACTATGTGATATTTCGGTAATACCTTATGTTCAAAACGTTTGATTTCCCTACCGTGGGATTTCCATGACCACCACTGGTTCTCGCTAATTCCTAATTTGTCTCGTGTACTAATGATCACCCAACCTTTAATGAAGAACTCAACTCTCGCATATGATAACGCCAGTATCAGCTGCATTTCGGACACAGACTAAAAGTGTCGGAATTCATCAATCCAGTGAACTGATTTATAATTTATTTTTATTTATAATTTTAAGGGATTATGTTTTGCAGTGAATTTCAGTCAATCTTGACTCTTGTTGGAATGGCAATGGTCACATTAATCGGGCGCTACAAGACGTTCCCAAATCCATTGTTTTAGTTGTTGGCTGATACACTATTTATCATATTGTCGTCAGCTTTTGTAGAGCATAAGCACTTGAAGGTTAAAATTAAACCCAGATACATTTTTTGTGTAAGAAAACTGCGTCATACACACTCTTGTTTTTATCTGAACTGTGAAAAACCCCACGGGTATCACAAAAGACTGTGGATTATGTTCATTAACTGCAGTAGCATTGCCAAATTACCTTGTGAATGCAAGTGGTTAGGGAAAATCATGAAGCACCTCAAAGTGGAATACTGAATCACGGGCAGCCGACCTAATCCTTTTAAATTGAATTTGTCTTTGGCAATTTGATAGTATATATGCTTATTTGTGTGTTGAAATCCATCAAATATTGGTTGTTTTATCTACGCTGAAACTCGCAGATGAACCTTCACCCACTTATAGTGTATTTATAATTATATTTATGATGTAATATGGATTGCAATGATGCTGTGTGTGATGACGGACAAAGAGTGATGAACAGGTGTTTTGTATCTGCTTGAAATTATCAGTGGTGTTTACTTTTGCGTGGCCTTGCTGACACCTCAAATGCAGTTCGCCTTTAGACACATCACAGACAATACTTAGACATGGATTAGGCATTCAGGCGTCTTTAAATGTCTTAAGATCAACTACTATGATTCTTTTTATTATTTATATTAGCAATTACTGGAAGATACTTTAAATTTCCTTCATGAAACCATATTCTTTCTTCTGGATGGTCCATAATGGTATGTGCATTAGTATAACATATTTTTGATATATTATGCGAGCACATAATCCTGTCACCTTTCACTTATCTACTGTTGAGACAACATTGTGCTATTGGTGACTTTCAAAAAGATTTTAAATATAAAAATTATCACAGATCATGGTTACCGCTTAAATATGGATAAACTTTTTATGTACTGCTATAATGGGAAATGACTAAAACAAAAACAAGCATTTCAGGTAGGTCTTCTTCTAAAACATTCCTCTGCGGAACGTTTCGATCAACCAGTAAGAGCACCAGTGCATAAACTTGTCTCGTTCTATCACAATGAATATTGAAGTTAGGTTTGCGAGCACCATTCAAGTTGCTGATTCAAGTGACAAATTTATCATTTATTTTCTTGATTATAGAGAGTACAAATAAAAATATATCAAGAAAATAATTCGATGGCGGTTTTCCAATTTTTCATTCGCAATTCTGATGCATCTGGTAGTGATGACGTCAATGCTCACTTCCATGTGATTGCGACTGCAACTTAGCATCCGATAGACAGAGTGGCATGGTCTACCTTGATCGATCTTAAAGAGTCATAAATATCATTTGATACTATGAAAGGTTCACACCATACTAGAAACCTAACCTTGTACTTTGGATGCAATAGACTCAACAGTACCCCGAAGTTTTGTCCAGCCGTTGTTGGACTTCATGTACAAGTGTGAGTCTCTCTTTGTTGAATAATATTATCCTAGACAAAACATTACAAAGAACAGGCACCTAAGGAAGCACCTACTAATCGAAGTCAAAGTTCCCATATAAGATGATCATGGTTAATAATCCTCCCGAAAGGAGTTGTATGGGATGTTTATCGTCGATTAAGTACATAAAATAAGGAGCATATGGTTACTTTTAGATATATTACTTAACGGGTAAACGATTGTTCCGAGTAACTCTCTATAACGTTTCGTTAATAACCCCTTTAGACAGTTACAAAGAAACAAATGTTCGTTTCTATATATTACACGATACACGCTCTTGTGATATCTACGCTTGACTAAACGGAACACTCAATAACTACGAGGTGGACTTAGCCTTGGTTCTCTCATTGAACTTAAAACCTTAGACACATCAACACCTGGTTGTCCATAGTCCAGACCCCGCAGTCGCCCATCTTCATTATATCTGTATTTCCCCAGGCAATCATTTTATGACCGCAACCACATTCCTCAAAGTTGAATGTGTATTCGCATACTCAATAAAACAAAAGAAGGAAGTAAATTCCATTTGTTTTATTTTTAATCATTTACTGTACAACAAAATAGAAGTGCTTTTCGATTAGCAGAATCATGATTTCCTTTGATGCCGAATATGAGCCTTACGTTGCTTCGACAAAATCTTTTAGAACCGATAAATCAAAACGGTCTGATATTAACGTACAAAATCTACCCTCGGGTAGTGTTTTAGCACTGGTTTTATTTATTCTTTAGACTGTTTAGACTGAGGCAGCAATACATATACTTTCTGAGGTTACATATAAGGTCAATTATATACTGTACTGTACTGTAGTACAATTGAATATTAGATAAAAGCTGGAAATTGGATTCTGATGATCACAGACAACTTTCGCAGAATAAAGAACGATAATTATACAGAGAACGCACAATTATTCTATTGCATTCCGTTATTGCAAACGTCTTTCTGCTTCTCAGTACACCGGGTTTATTCACAGATTTAACAGATAATTTTCCTTTTTTCAGGTTCAGTTGAAATCTTCGAAATATATTTGATGATTTTCCTGAGATTTTGCAGCGACGCAAAATCAGTTTCTATTCTGAGAGTTTTTATGTAGAAAGATACACTAAAAGATCTGCCTAGTCGACCGTGAATATCTGCTTACAAAAAATGAGACGACACATACAAGCCACATAGTTCCGGCCAACGCTACCCCAGTCTATCGTGCTACCGCATTCGTGAAAATGTTGATCCAACTCTTGCACCTATGAACAATCACAGAAGCTCTCAATGCACAACTAGGAGACATTACAGACAGCAGATTCGATAGGGATTCTCATACAACCTGAGAGAGGAAATCCAAAAATATCCAAAAATACATTGCAGGCAACTCACAATTGATCCAACGAGCAATAGTACACACCAATAAGTATCGTCTTTGCTATATTTGGTACAGAACGGGTATTCAACCCGATTTCGGAAAATTCGAGCTGAGTGAAACAATGTTTCATCGAACCGATAAAACTGTGTTGGTTAATAAAGGAATAAATTCAGGTCAGCTAAGCACACTTTAGGTCTAGTAATCGGATTCTCCGTGCACGCAAATGAGGCATACACACAATGGTACATTTATTTGATCGGGGACACCTGATCCTCTAGCACCGAGTTCATAGTTGGAATATCTCTTACCAAGCGCTGACACGGGAAGCGCTATTCCAAGATGATCCGCAATTTAGCACGCAAACAAAGATGGGTTATCCAATGAGATCAAAGGTTCAACTATCAAACTTTTGTTGGCTGTTGTTACCTACCGTTTTCAGGCTACAGTTCGTGTCAAGCCAAAATGTTTGCATCCAATCGGCCATTACGTGGCAGCCCCTCAAGCAAATTATCTTAGGAGATTAATTAGTTTGACTGATGACCTCATATCTTTCAACGCGTCATGTGGAAGCCTTCATATGGAAAGAAAAGACAAGAAGAGCTCATCTACAACCGATCATTGATAAGTACACCGTTTTCGGTCTATACATGTCCGGTGGGTTACATCTTGCTGATATCGTTCAGGAGATACCAACTAATATCAATCACTGCTACAGTGACCAATTATTTCACTCACACCATACTGTTCCTAATGAGTTATATGCAACAAAAAAGAGGAAATGGTTTTCACGGGCTCTGAAATCAGTTTGAGGTCTTAAGTACAAATATCAATATATACAGATTACGTTTTGAATTTGTTGGACTGGTAAACCTTTTGAACGTCAAGGAGAGAGTTATGGCTTCAATAGAATTTACCACGTTAGTTACAGACATAGGTTGAACTTTACTTAGCATTGATCAGATATGGTAGAAAGATGGTATTCATGCATATCAGACATCAGTTCCCGTTTTCAGTGTAAAGCTTACAGACAAATGAGAGAACTGGCAACGGGAAGCCTTTAGGGGGTTTTCATCATCGCTATTCCATAAACTATGGCAACACATATATTACCTCAGTTACCATTATATAAAATATCTTAATGATTAGCTCTTCATCGGGAAAAATTCGAAACTATTGGTTTTTTCATTAGGATCTTGAACCTTTGAAAAATGTGATTTCGTCTTTGGAAAAGGAATATGACTACACTCTTGCATTTGCAGACATTCCGATGTTCGAGTGGCAATCGTAACGAGTCGCAAGAGAGTCAACCACACCCGGATTACACGGTCATTCTTATATTTACATTTACGTAGTTTCATGGCAATCAGCTGTCATTACGTTGAAATTGAAACATTATTTGATTGACAAAATCGTATCGGTACCCAGCGGATTTGGGCAAACTTTGATCAGTTATTTTCGTCAATGGTTTCTGGAATGTTTTATCAAAAGATTTTGACTTTTTCCTACCACTATAAACGTCATCAGCGTAGATCGTGCAACCGAGCAATGTTGTTTTCTCTCTTCGAATTACTAAACCCCCGTATAACCGTCAGGTCATCAGTTGTGTTGATACAAAAAGATATGGCACCAGATTGCTTATATTTCGGATACCACAAATCGAACCATCTGAAACACACGCAACACACGTTCAAAGTTGTCTGTGATCATCACGTTGACCGAGTAGGTAGGTGTGTTCACGTATTTGGTCGTCCTTGTATGATGGCCATTCTGTGCAACATTTTGTGCACAATGCAACTAACGTCATCGGTTTTGATTTGGTCGCATTTCATTGTTTCGACTGCGTCTTTTGGAAACACAGTTAGAGAACTCATCTCATTTTTACTTACTCTATAATTGAGAAACATCTGTAGAGTTTGATGCGTCAACTAACTGAATATACGAAAATCTGAGAATATGGTTATTGACATCGAACTTCATCTTCGAAAACGGGTATAAGCACCTTACAGGCCGGTCGCTTTTACTCATTCCTTTTTAAACAAGGTATTCAACGAATCTTAAATATCATTTCCACCATATCAACTGTAACTCCATGTTAAAAAAGAGTCAAAATTCCTGGTGCATGTGCTAAATTTACAACAAACTGATTAAGTAATTAGGTGATATTTGAGGACCGAGCGTGCTGGTGTCCTTCCAGCAGCTCTAATCCTATCGCATGATGTATTAGTAGATACATGTAACAACATTTGCTGATAAAGATTGCAACATTTCAATCATCAGCAAACTACCGATATTGCGTCTTCCTACAAACACGAACACGAGGGAGAGTTTGAGTAGGACTCTGATGCGTATACCTGTTAACCTGATGCTGGAAATTTTAGAGTACAGTTGAATATTTACTCTTCATATATAGTCAACAAGCGTGAGTGGCTTCAATTCAATAATTCTTTGTAAATTCCTTGGCCGCATTATTTTCGATTGAATTCTGTGACATGGTAACCTCATTCCCTTTTCTTACAGAATGTTGAACTTTTATAAATAAACTCTGCATCGTTGTGTTAAAGCCGTACAAATATTTCAAATCAAACGGAAATTGATGGATATTTTCAGATCAACTGTTGCAATCAAAATCCATGTTTACGCAGATTCCCTAAAATATCAGTTCACAATTGTCGTTACCCGAAAAATCATTTATTATTTAAAAATGTTTCATGCAAGAATCACATGCATGTTTTGGTCTACGAACTCCTCGTGAATTAATTTTCTAAACGAATGTGAACTCATGCAAAGCAGTGGTGTGACGTGAACTAACTTGTTTTACCTGCGCAACACTTCCAATCTCAAAATATGTGAAAAACATGTCTTTTTGTAAATGAAACTTGCAAACTCATCATCGCATTCGAACAATGCGAAGTGTGTCAGCGATTTTACAGTTTCTAATGGGGCATTTATAAAACAGCTCATTTCACACTACCCAGGTTTATCGTTTGGGAAAATGCTCTTGGGTTCTGCTTCCATTTGTCGTATGTAATCAAATTTCATGAATCTTCCTACTTTTCGTTCAAATCAACAAAGCCTCTAGAACGATGATTTGTTTATATGGCTCAAAGCACAATGTTTCCTTTATTTATTTATTCATTTGGCTGAGCATTGGTCCACTTTGCCATTTTTGTGTTGGTGCAGCTGCAACTAAATTGATACATATTGTTGAAGCTGTTTCTAGAATGAGATTCCATGGGGGTGAAAACCAAAATGTTAGCAATTGTAATATAAGCTTCAAGGGCATCAAACACATATGACAGATGCTGAGTCATCAATATATTTTCCGAGTACAAAAATTAACATAACGAACCTTATGCTGTTCAGCGGTAAAAATGATTGTTTACGCTGTGCCACGACGACTCCTAGTGAACAATTCACCATGTTTATTCAACGCAGTAACACATTTTTGCAAGATACCTAAAGTGAGAATCAACTAAGATGATCAGTTGAACTAATTATAATTTTTTTCTCCTAATAATATTAGGTTGTGAGCAGAGTAAATGTCTTTGTTCTGTGATACGTTTCATTCAGTTTTAACCTAGAAAATCAACTTTTGCTCCCCTTCTTTGATTAAAATCCAATTGTGGCTTCTCGCAACGTGGAACATTTCAGATATTTACCAGCTAGAACCTTATCTGGAGATATTTAACACAGTGCTCGGTTTCACTCACATCACGTCTTCTTTAGCGCTTTCCGAAGAGTGACCGAACGGTGCTGAAAACCCTTTTCACAAACCAAAAACCAATAATATATTTAAATTCTCATCTTAGGCTGTACGTTTGCAATCCGTTGTGTATTTTTATAGTTTAATCCCTCAGGATTTTCTGTGAAAAATATCGGTACCCGTATAAGACAGTTTTACCTTGATTATAAACAGATTACACACTGATTTTAACTCAGTAGCCACCGACCACACAAAGAAAGACGGCCACAACCATCCGGGTGTAATAGCGTTCATATATGAAACGATGGCAATCACAATTAGCTACATCAAAGCGACCGCATTTACAGCGCGTTATTACAAAATCAGATTTTGTTCGCGTCATGATGCCAATGTGATGACGTTGTCCGAGGTCACCCGATTCACGAATTACTGTAATGTTTGAACGAGGAAAACGCAAATCGTTGGTTTCAGTTGCCCTTCCCGCAAAACAGTTCAGATTTCTATGATTTAAAATAATTTTGCATGAGCTAAAATCGTTGACAATTTATTCGAAGCTACCGGTAAAAATAAGTAGACTTACAGGTTCGCATTATGAAAAGCTTTGAGACTCTGTATTACGCAACAGAAGTAACGAGTCTCAGGTCACTAACTTTGATTTTGAACACAGTTCGATTTCGAATAATTAGAAGTGATTACTTGCAGTCAGAAGAGAAACAACGCAATTTTTAAATACGCTGAAGAAACTAAGTTGTTTGCACTAGATTTGGCTACTTGTTTCAACTGACCGACAGCAGTCGTTCGTCGTTCGAGCACCATTAAAAGAACGTCATATTAGGAAGACCTGAGTTGGAAATTCGGTTTTCCCAACAAGCAAATTTTTAATGCACGACAAAAATTGGCTGGTTTGATTACACTGTAAGAACTTCATATTCTTCGTTCTAATCACTGAGGATGAATATCTACCAAATTCATTTTTACTTGAAGCCGGTATCGTGTTACAGTTAATTTCACTGGGCAGCAATCTGAATGATTGTGACTGGAAGTCAGGGGACTTACATCAAGTGCTGTTCGGTATCATGATCACATACAAAGATTTTTCTCCATTTAACTGTTCATTTTGAGATCAAACGATGTGAGTGGATTCATGTTTTGAATTCAGGTATGTGCATCATGCACAAATTCGTGTTTAACCGGTCCACAATTTTGCTTGGTCAGATTTACTCTGTGACGCTACAATAATAACTCATCCGAACCTCAGATGTGAATAATTGGTACACAATGCATTGATGTATCTGTTTTAGAATGGTCCCGCTTAATTCATGTTTTCTAGAACTGGGACCTCTTGTCGGAGGTCGTTGCATGAACGTTTTGATGGAAAATGTCTTAGTGATTTGTTTCAATGTCTTAGATGAATCGGTTCATTTTCAAAAGTTGGTCTTTTGAAACAAGTTTATGTTTCCATCACATCAGAGGCCCGGGGATACAAACATCATTCTATACAAAGAATGTTGATAAAGTTTCAGTGTCTGAGAACTGAGTTAAAAAACTGAAACTAAACTGAGCTGCTTCGATAACGCTTTGTACTGCTCTGTTTAGGAAAGCACCTTATCGTTGTATCAGTTGACCATGACAAATGCCGCTGACGGTTTCAATCAGCTTTTGTATCTAAACTCAACCAAGGTCCCGTGTTAAACGAAATGTTGCAGCCAGTTTCATTTTTCATTAGTAAAACAAGAGAATAAACAGTTCATTATGATCATCAGATAAGCTTTGTTGGTATTTGTTACTGAAAACTCTTAAATATTTTTTTCACTCAATTCCGAACATTTTAACGCTTTTACTACCTTAAATTCGCTTTTGATAATCATACTTGTTTGAATGCAGTACCTGTTGTATGTTTTTGTTTGCTGGTTGAGTTTTGTCTGAATTCAGTAATCCGATTTATTTTTTCTTCCTACTTTTATCAATAAGAAATATTTTGAAAACTCAAGAAAGTATCAATCACGTTTTGTACCTGTGACATCTCCGAATAATGGATAAATAGGCTGTTTGATACGTTTCTCCTGTTTGGTGCCAAATATTGATGCCAAGTTCTGAGGGACTTCAGAAGCAATAATTTACCCCTTCTGGTCGCATTTACTTAGTGTATTGTATTGTATTGTATTTTTTGATATCTCTGAGGATAAATGCCTTAATTACAGATTATTTGTGTTCAAATGCGAAGAAGATGAAATGAGGTAACTTTAGTATTATGAAAGATTTTGGGTTATGTTGTAGTAATATCTTATCAGCTGACCATTCTATCTTTTCGCATTCACTTCGGCACTCTTTAACTCTTATCGTTATGTGCAAGCTCCGAGTATTTATGAGTCTTTCCAGAAAGTAAATCCACTATTATAGTAGCTTACGTCTTTTATAGCATTAAAGTAGGTGAACCGCTGAACAGACAAACTAATAGCGATTCACTATGACACAGTCAACGGACTTGCAATGGTCTGGAGGAAGAAAACAGTCTGAAATCGTTTCACGAGCAGATATATGCAGCAAGGAGTGGAGAACTACTCGTAGGATAAGGTCACTGGCACCAAAACAGTGCACGGCTGATTGATCCACGCTCGTTTGTACAATGAATCAGTGTCAGCAGCAGAACGTAACCTTTGATAAATCTACTTGTTCACCAAAAACACCTTCCGCTGATCGTGTAAAAACAGATCGGCTGTGCAGGTAACTCTGTTAAACCGGAGTAGTTAAATAAAAACTGCTCTTTTCTTAGATAAGAATGTATGGTTCGCTCGATTAGGGTCAATTCCTTTCTAAATATTACATGTAGGTGTTTTATGAGATTTTCCTACCGAAGAAATTCGATTTATGTGTTTACCACTTGATCATAACTTTGATTTTGAACAATCGTCGAATAATGTTTAGTTTCCAAATCTAATCAACTGTTTGACAGTCCCCTTCATTTCCTTCATTTTTTCTCTCCTCGGTAGTCCTGTGGAATACTGAAACACATGTGGAACCTCGACACATTCTGTATTTCCTAATCCATCGGAGGAAAACAGCAATGCATTAATAACCGAAACAAGCCTTCCCGAGATTAATTTCAAAAGAAATGCAATATTAGACTCTTCTGGAGTAACCCTAAGTAAGTCAATCTGCGGTATATTTTGGGTTTCAAAGACAACATATTATCCCAATTAATGACGCAAGGATTTAACCAGTATCATCTAAACACAAATCAGTCGTTGCACAACTTTAGTAGGCGAACATGGAGGCGATATCTGATGGCTTGATTTGCTGTGAGGGTAAAGTTAAGACTCGTTATTGAGAACAAACGGGAGTACGTCAAGATAACCGTTATTTGGTTAGTGATCAATAAAGCCCAACGTTGAGTCTAAGGCGTCTGTTGTATACATGTATATATCTGCTTTTTCGTTTAACGTAAAAGTTTCGGTTGACGTTATCTGTAATGGAAGGATTATGCAAACTGAAGCGAAGATGATGAGAGAGAAATCTTCATTTCGGAACTAAATAAATCTTCGTAATGTGATATTGAACCTTTCTGCTTTTACTCCATTCCTCGCAGCATATATTGATGAAAACGAGACAGAATGCCACTCGAAAGGCCTCGAACAACATGTATGATATTAGTACATAATCTGAAGTTCATTTTTGGATGTCATTTCAAAATGCACTTCACAACTGGCCCGCTTCCAGTCAGCCCGCTGCTCAAGACTGAACTGTGAGTGATCTTCGATTGTACTGTGGTTTAATGTGAATGTTTCATTTGTATGCCATGCTCTAAATCTTGATTACGAGTTTTATGAATAAACAGTTATTTGTTCAGAAAACGTGATGGGCACATTGGGCGTTAAAACAAACCACGATTCGTCAGTTTTCACAATTCCGATCTACCACATGAAGATGCAACTTAAACAGCACAAACCACAATCACTGCGTGTTTGAAATGACACACCCAATTCAGGCATGATCGACTGTAAACTTCATTTACCGCGGTGATAAGGATAACAACAATAACAAATTCACCATGTTATTTTGATTTCATTGGCCAAACACGACCTCTAAAGGGAGGACAATTGATCCGACAGATGAAGATCTTTGTGAAGTAACTACGTTTGGATTTAGTGTTTCATCCGTAAAATTGAGAACTAAAATTACCGAGACCATTTTCAATCTATGTAGCTATGAGAGAAAGTAGGGTATTTTATCGATCGATTGTTCAGTTCATGGTTAGACGTTTTGGTTTCTACCACAATGTTTCTCTGATCAGACAAAAATACCACAAATTCACACTGAAGATGATTCCCAACAAGTTGAAAACAACCGTCTAATACTGTTCACTTCTCTAATGGAATGCATGAATAAAATCAGAATGAATAATTTCCCACGAAATGTCTGACAACTAACAACAGTAAGCAGATCTACCTGTTAGGGATTTTGCATCGAATTACCAGATCTCATTCGATTCCATGAAACTTTGAATAAAGGTGGCTCTAGGGTGGAATTCGCCAGTTCAATGGCCTTGGAGACACATTTGTAATCAGAAATAGCGTAGAACTACAATGGGTGATGATGATATTTGCGAAGTTTGACCTGCAACTTTTCCCTTTTTCTGTGATAGAATCGATTTGCAATAAACTGTTCACACGTAGATGATAGAAGCTCTGATTCTGTAGAGAAACTGAGTTACCGATAATCACACAATTAAATTAGATTTGACATTATTTAAATCACGCTATGCGTTTCATGAAGGACAGTAGTTAGTTGAGCAACTAACCTAGTACCAGGGATGTTTAGTGTAGTGTTTATGCTGATCAATAGGAAGCGAATAATGAGAGAAAAACATCATTTGACGAGTAACAAATTTACTGAAAATTATCCACAACCTCGTTTAGTCTTCTCAGTCCAGTTGGGCAGTATTTTAACCACTCCACATCATTTTTATTATGTGTGCGTACGCTGAGCGATGCTCTGTTAAGAATACATGTAACTGATGTATACTGTTACACTGAGTCCTCCTCAAAAACTATGAAAGAAATTACTTTAATGGGCAACGGAACATTTGTGGGACAATCTGTTTACCTGATAAGAGTATATATATGCAGATGTCGAAGAAAATGGCAAACATGATAAAGAAACAATAACTTGCAATATAGCTGATATTCTACGAAGCTATGCTGTGCTAAATCTGTGTTATGCAGCTTTTGTCCGATGCAATTGTTAGGAGAAAATATCACATGTACGATAGCTTTAAATGGAACAGTTTTCAAAGGTGTGAATGCTGAAAGGATAAAGCTCACTTCAGGCGTATGCGATCCGGAATGATAAATCTTTTTTTGGAAAATTAGTTAAAAAGTATTTCATTGAAGGCCTAATTAAAACCAGTTAGGAAAGAAATTCGTTATCCTAAGTGAAAGCTTTCGCCAGCTATCAAAAGTGGTATGTTTTGGCAAGAGAATAAAAAACGAGTACGTGAATGCACAAAAGGTCATCATGAAAAGGTCAATGCACACAACACCTTCTACCCTCCTTGAGCCGTGCACACAATGAATTAAATGGCTAGAGCAGTATGTTGTTGTCCATAAATAAGCGTTCAATTGTCTGCTCAGTTTTATTTAGAAATAGTTAGACAAGTTAGATGACACATGATGATTGTTTTTGTTCTACATAGTTTACTCTGGGAAAAGAATAGTATGCAGAGTAATTCAGATGAACTGCTTGCGCTTGAAGCAAATAGTCCATTTAGGGTGAACAGTGAATTCAAGAACATAGAGGTCATCTGCTATAGAACAGATGTTCTGCAATAAATTTCGACCCAAGCTCCGTGCGGAACGATACTCCCAATCTTCTCAATAAAAACCCATTTTATTTGCAATTATCAGTTCCAGATACAGTGATACCATATTTTCGAGGAACGCAGGGAACAATCAGCTATATAGTATTTGGTTACTGGATTTCGTTTCCATATTACTAGTTTGATACTGTTGACTGATAATCTGCCGGTCTAGGAACTTCACTTCCTCTTTTAATCTAACTACTGTTTTTGTCCTCACTAATGATACATTCACATCCAATCTCCTGCTCAGAATTCCATTTGTGTATTACTGAATTTTCGTGCAGAGGTAGAATGAGATTCCACCCAATGTGATCGGGGGCATATAATTTCAATCATTCAAGTAAATGTTGCAAATATCTGCGAGGAGATTATCAATGAGGCAGATGATTCACGCCAAAAATGGATCACAAAATCACCGATGAGAGTGGATATCTCTCAGTTTCGTCAAAGGCGCGCAAGACACGGTCAGGGTCAAGTCATATGCAAACAGCAAAATGTAGCGACATTGACTGCTTTATTTTTACTAATCATAGAAATTCAGAATGTTCGGAAAAATGTTGCAACATCAAACAAACTAGGTAAGTGATTTCACTCGCGATTGATCTACCGTTATCGGATAGAAGCCTATGATGTACGAGTTCCTCTTTCTAACACAACCGGTCACTCATCACCGGAAAATCATTTGGGTTGTACACTGCAACTGCATCCTCCTTCCAAATACTTTGGAAACATGATTTTTAAACTTAGATGTGGACGATTTTAAACTCAGCACACTCATTATTGAGGTCTGGCTTTCAGGTCTAGCTTCAAACAGCTTTCGCCTGACGAAATTTAAATATCATGAAGCACATACGTCCATTTTTTTAAATATGCCTAACTTTATCAACGATCGGATAAATGTTAGAGATCGAAAAATGTAATGAATTAAATACTATAAATACTGCCTGTGGATTTTCCCTTTGAATAGGTTTGGGAATATGTAATAACTGGTAAAAGCGTGTGAGACAATTAACTGAAGGGTTTGTTCACCATGTATAACTTATGCATCTGTTGATGCCTCCAGGTATAGCACTTTTAGCCCTTAGGAGGAGCTATCTTCATCCATATGCGCCACGTTCATCGCACGTTCATCGCGATTCACCAGAGTGCACGACCTGTGACAGAATTGCGTCTGAAATGGTGCACACAACTGGCCGTGCAAATGGCCCAGTAATATCAGGAATCAATAACCCGAAATCCAATAGTAAATAAATCTAAATGGGCATGATTCTGTCCGATACAGCCTAGCCAGCTAGACTGTTGACTTGGAGACAGATTATTACAATAAATTGTAATCCGATTTGGTAATATTTTGTAGAAAGCATACTTATCTCGAAGCGTGAAATAACGTCTATATAAGAGGATTATCCAAAATTGATGTGGAACGCAAAATCTAGTTCGGGCAATGAGAGAATAGACGGTATAACCATCTTTTGGACTTCACTTCAACGTATCAAAGGTTTGACTTAAAATTATAAGTGAGCGAGATAATTATCAACAGGATCAGCTAAAGCTCTGGATAAATAAACAAGTATTATGTGTCACTCTGGGGACAATGCGGTAGTAGTATGCACAACACGAGGTATTAATTTGCGTTACCGTTTTGATTACACAAAATAACGCCAATTCAAAAAAGAAAATATCAACCGATCAAGGTAAAACATTTTATATTATGTTGGGGATTGACGGTAAATACGCAGAGCCGAATGTGTGCCCGGTTTCATAATCGATTTCGCTGTGGCACATGACCAAGTGACTTTTATTTGGTTTTTGTATGATAGGCTGCGCAATACAGCGGTCATTAAACAATAACAACAACAAAATAACAATAGAAGTTTGATTTCTTCTTTGTTCAACATCAAACCATTTCCCCAAATTGGAGGAAACGAAATTCCAAATACTAAAAATCCTTTTATCTCTCATTCCCATTAGTAAAAACGTGAACTTCATCCTAATTACCCACATGGCATTTGAGACTGATTCCGTTTTTCACAATTCGCATAGATAATTTGATTTATGAGGGAACAATTAAAGTAACCAATCAGAACTGATAATGTCGATGAAATCTATAAAAGAACGTTCAAGCAAAATTGAAAATCTCCGAGAACATCGTCGACTCGAGGGCGTAGAATGATGATTTTCAACTAGGTGACATGCTGAGAATCTGCCAAATGAAAACGATTGTGAGAACAAAGAAGGGAATCTTTCGATCTTAAAACAATTTCTCGCAGAGGAACATCAATTTGGTGCACAGAATTTGTTCGGCAAGTTTCGCGAACATTTTAAAAACAGGTAAAAAGTTGCAAATGGGAATAAACTGGTTAAACTATTAGAATGATTTACCCTATGCCTCGCCTAAAAGTTTTCAAGTTTATCTTCCCATAGACCTTGACGCCGAGCAACGTGACACAAAAACACGGTTGCGAAATTTCAGTAACTACTTAACTGAACCATTTCAAGTCAGTTTGCAAACGAAACCATGAACAAATCACCATGTGAAGATATTGAGGTATGCTGGGTTACATCCGTTGTGGGGTAATTTTACATGACCCACTGATTTGAAACAACAATGTGTAAAGCAGTCTAATTTTCTCGGTGTGTGTATTTTTCATGATTCTACGCATTTAAAACTCTCCAATTTGATTACCAGTATGAAGTTTATAATACAACAACAAATCGTTATGTAATGAAATATCATAAATTAGCATGGGGTTGCTAGGTTACTGCGCATAATATTTGTGACCGAATTTTGATAATTAGCAATTCATTGATTCTAAAGGTATTAAAAGTATATCAGAGGTATATGAAATCCAACAACTGACTGTCATGAAAGGTATTCCTAGAATCCTTGCGAAATCCACTAAATGAATCTCTAAGTCTGGGATAATTATTTGCTCAAACTGTTTGACACAGTTAATTTTTGTTTGCATTTTGGTTTTGGCTCCCACCAAGAATAGTGAACTTCCCATAGTAAAAACGTAAGATATAAATCTGACAAAGAAATTAACTGAACAAAAATGAACTTTGTTTTTGTTAAGATTTTGCCGTTCTTACTGTCACTCTCTCTCTTAGGAGTTTGCTTTTTTTAATGTACGACAACGTGCATGGTGAAGCAATATGTGATGCCCAATTTCGTCGAATAATCTCACTGATTGCGAGTGTTTCATGATGCGCTTTCAGGATACTTCAGGATACGATTATTTTATAAATATAAAATCAAACGTCTCTCACATATTTGATACCGTCATGATTCTAGATACTGAAAGCTTCTATTTCAGTTTATACTTTACCAAGGACAACATAAACACTTTCTTTCTGATTGATTTATTGTTTTATGGTTTCTGATACTAAATTCCATTGGTTCTGCGTTTTATTAAATTAATTTAAGGAAAAAGTCAATCTTCTTTGCTAAACTTGTGCTGCTCACTGCATCATCTCATCTCATCTGATCGACAAAAATAGGATCCCGTTCCTAACTAGGCAATCAAGTAATGCTTTTCTTTGAGGCTTTAATCAATTTGGTTTTTAACTGTTCAAAAACGTAAGCTAGTGACTGATACAATTGTGGCCGGGCAAAGATTCCGGATTTCAAAAATACTCCTAGTGAGTAGGGTTCACTGGTAAAACTATTTTTCTAGTGCGTATTAACATAAAATCGTTCATTGTGCTTAACCTTACTCTTGTCTCTATACTACTACTCATAAAAGAGAGGAATATGAATAGTGATCTGGCTACATTCAAAGTAAAAAATGTTCTCAAAACCGGCGCTCATTGTGTTTTGTTTCAACACGCCCATCACTTCAATGATTGGACTTGGTTATATAGGAAAAGAGGCGCTATTCAAATCGGATGGAGTTCTGTGTATCTAGCTTACTATTTGTAGAGCGATATATTTTTGGAAGACGAAAACCGGCTACTCAGTTCCGAGCTCGTACCGCTTGAACCAAACCTGAAAATTAGTCCTTGAACTAGTTTGCATCATTGATCTCTATCTTGTGGTGGTCTAAAACTGAGATATTTTCTCTAAACCTAACAAATGTAATCTCCACTACCTGCTTTTAACTGGAGATTATCACAACTTTTTCAACTCTTCCCTTTGAATAAACACGTTCCTCCCGGTTGTTTTCATTACTAGGGTGCGACCATATTTTGTTATAATGCCATCCGCAACTAAATAAAACTGTTATACATGTTTCACGCATTCCCTCGCGAAACGTTACTGAAAAGGTCATTTCATCACTTCTATTCCACATGGAATAATAATCTGAGAAAATTCAGATTATGTGCATATAGTTTGAAGACGACTTCAAGTTTATTATTAAACTATAACCATGAATTCTCTCAAACCGATTCGTTTAGGACGAATTATGAAAAAAGACGTCTTTGAGTGTCTTTGGCACGATCAATTACTTCAAACAGGCTGTGATCGACTCATACAGCGGGTGCGTCCTGCACTTACCCAACTGGATCAGTAAACATTGGAGCCACCCAACGCATAAACCAAACTAATTGCAATATAACGACGGATGTCTTTGTTAATCATTAACCAAAACCCATTCATTTCATCGACAAAAATCTTCCCTTAGTTAGTTTTTAACCCATGAAATGGAATGAGCTTCTTTTGAATCATAAGATGCAATCGCCCGCTTATAATCAAGATGATAAACGTTGAAGTCGCCATGATAAAGACTGTAACCGTGGTGGTCATGGAGTTGAATCGAAGAGTCACCGGGACATGGCGCCTGATGACCGAATTTCTAAATGCTAATTACTACGGTTTCAAACTTGCACACATGCTCAAAGCAGTTTTACCACCACGTATATATTCTTTATATACGTGTGGGTTTATTTGACAAACTGGTTGCAAACGGAGAGTTTTCTAACATCTGCTCAGCACGCGTCAGGCATGCTTCGTACTTTGCGTCCAGCGATCACTTTCTTCGAATAATAACCGTGTCCTTGGTGGACATGTTCAAAGAAGGAAGAATTGGGTGATGCTTAGCAGGCGTTTCACGGTGGTGAGTAACACATTGAATATGCTTGAAGAATACACTCTGATATCTAAGTTATGAACGCAATAAAAGGAATGGAAGAGATTTTTTCAGTAACTACATTTTTTAAAGTATATGAATAACTTTCCGTATGATCCACCTAAAGTCGGTATTCCGTTTCGGTTTTTCGTACAGTTTTATGTTCAAGGGCAGGATAAAACCGATTGAAAAATAAGTATTGAGTAGTACTTTCTACACTTCATATCTTGTTATTTTTTTTGATGCTCAGGCATTAGAAATATTGTCTTGCATCAGTTTTAGTCCATCTCATTATCTGAACGATTATTTATTTATAGTGGTAATTCCCCACGTGGTTCTAGGAGCATAGGCCTCACCTCAAACAAAAACACTGGTGAAATATAACAAAGATCAAAATTGGAAAACCAAAAGTGATTTAGCCATCTAAGGAGAAATTATTGCCATCATTTTAATTTGTCGCCGTTTATATATTTGATTACAAAATATTTGACCGCAAATGTCAGATGATTTCTCAAGCAATCTACCAAATATCCATGAATTTTCCGTCTGTTCTGGATTGTCTTTTAAATTATCTGAGTTCTTGGAATGCATTTTTACCCTCTTTTGGTCAAAAATACAGATCGTCTAACTTGAGTAGACTGCGTGAACTGTTAAGGAATTACCATGGACACAAAGTTTAAGTGGGCATCCCACATTCACCTTTGTGTAGAGAAACCTCGTTTGCTATCTTTAAATTTTCGAAGACTAGGGCAGTTCGACACCAAATATAAAATGATTTCGGTTTTTGTTTATCAGCATGCTTTTCCACTCCTTCTTTATTGTTTCTGCTGGAATATTTGGGAAAGACTTCAAAATCCTTCGTCGTGGTTTTTCGATTATCACTAATGTGCGTTTTATACCGGTTGATTATCTATCTATAAATAATGTGAAACACACGTGTTCACATACGAAGCATTTATACAGAAAATCCTCTCTGATCCCACTCTTACTTTACTTGGGATCTATCCAAATGCCGCTCTCGTTCATCCGTGCGTTCTACTTATTGATTTTGACTCCCTCACATTAATCTTAACAGAAATTCTACAGTTTTCTAATTCGCAAGAATCCTTTCAAACCAAAGACGCGTTTCTTCTGGACGTCCCAGCAACCTTAGAGTGTAGATGTTTCACTCGTATTATTTCTTTATTTCGATCAGAAGTGTAATTTTTGACTGAAAAGCAGACATCTGTCCACGCAAAAATCTATACAAATACAAACACAGAACTGATAAACGGAAGAAATTCAGTTTCTGCTGCTTGAACTGATGGGATTTACCTTTGCTGGCTTTTTGATCTGCGTTGCTTGATGACAAAATTGTCATCAGCAACCTAAATGATATCCCTGTTGTCAGTAGGAGTGTAGTGTATTACCGCTGTCGTCTCGTTGTTTCGTTTTATCTCCGGCACCTGAGCGTACGGTCACCATAGTTTTCATTCCGATTCGTTGAAGAATCAACTCTGATGCGACTTTGAGAAGAACAATCGAGCCAATGCATTAACTTGCCCGAAGTACATCTAAATAAGCAAATTAAACATCTGCAGCACACCATCATTCTGCGAGCAATAAAAATTTCACATTTGCTACTGACGAAACTGCCAAACCATAGTCTAGTAAAACACCACGTCTGATGCCATTGGTAACTCCTTGGTTTTCGCAAATGTACAAAATGATTATTCAGAAGGAAGTTGATTTTTACTCAGCCTTTACTGGTTCGTGTTAATTATTGCGGTATTTATATTTTAATATGAGTTTTTTTATCGAAAACACATGGCGAAATATTTTCAATGAAAAAAATGTTCTCTAAAGTAGTATACTGGTTTGACCCGAAAATAACTTCAGTTTGCTTCTTTTACAATTGGCTCCCGACTCAGTTGACAACACTAACAAACTGAGTGGCTTCTATTTCACAAGATCGTGACAAGGAAGTTAATGAAATTAGACTAATAATCGCATATAGGCCTATCGAATAGAAATAGGGGAGAGAAGGTCGTTCACAAGTAATGGGAGCAATATTCACGGTTATCCAGCTTTCTTTTTGGTTTTGATGCACATGGAATTTCGTTTGAAAACGTTTTCCGTTTTCGTGCCACAAGTATAAGATATTTAAAGGACGACCTGATCTGGTGGTCAAAGTAATGCTACATAACTCATCCGAACTGAATTAAAATTTACGGTTGATTTGGGTCCATAATCCGGTAAGCAATCAAGGTGTCACACCAACGTAGAGGAACAGAGGATCAAGTACACGTGAATTCCATTTCTGCTATGGTCTGCTGCAGAACCGGTGAATTTTTCTTCCCTTTTTATTTAGTTTTCTGTTCTACTATTTTTGGACTTTGAACCAATCTAGTTACAATGCATTGGATGAATTATAACCAAGAAGTCTAGTATTGAGATCGTTAGGCTGTAAAAGTAAGAAACAAACTTTTCATGACATTTCAGGTACACCAACACTGTCTGTTTTATACTTTGTACTTTTATAGCGTTAAACAGGGCACTATACCATCGAACTAGCTCAGCTATCTAAATTAGTATTGTTTGTGAAATTACACATATCTAGACAGCATACTCGGTGCCTAGGCAGCTCTGTCCCTGCTAGTGGTTAAATTTCAGTTTGCGTCTCATCACAAATGGCATCAATGTTGGATAAGGTCATCAGTTCGCGTTAGGAAAAATATTAAACGGTGCGAAAGCAAAAATGCAACCAATAGTTGCGAGCCGGTTCCTATCAAAGCTGTAGCAGACCATGTGTCTCCCTAGTCAAAGGGGATGTACAAACGCATTTCTGTATCCTCGCGCGTGAATCCATGATCAATTTTTATTTTCTTTGTTAATCTGTAGTCTGAAATAAACTGTTATGTTTATTTCCACGTGTAAACTGTCACATACGTGTAACGAGACGAAAACATGGAACCAAACAGGATGACGTTCAGTTAAACTTGGGATTCACAACTGTCCATAATTCTAAGCTAACTACTGGTCATCAGGAAAACATTTATTTGGTTTGCATTAGGTCTCCCGACACAAAAACAAATAATTCGATGTGCCACAGTCTTCAAGGTTCAGGTCGTTTATGCGAGTGTAGTCTTTAAGCAGGGGCAACCAGTCATTCACTCATCAAATGCCTATGCATCTGTTTAATTCTTGTTCTGAGGAAGTAGCACGGAATACATATCAACTCCAGTGTAAGTGACCCGATTTTCAAGTCGCATGGACCATCCGAGTGTTCTTTGAGCACCAACACACTCAAGTTTGAATCCCAATGGATTTGATGAATACGTACTCCTTGAGTGCAAGAAAAACCCCAGCAGATATGATTTTGGATCATGTGCTTGTTTGATAACAAAAAATAAACGGCGTGATCCTTGCTCGTGGGAATGGTTTTGATTAAATGCTATGATTTTAGGTGTTCTTTGGTTTTGGCAAACATTTTCGCTGTTCGAACAAAAACAAATGATGAAGACGGTTCCATTTGCACATTAAAATATGCTTTTTCATTAGCTGCTCAGCGGATTAATTGTGGAGTAACAATCCTTTATATGTTTACTGGAGCCTGCATACGGTCTGCAGGTCGCGGCTTGCCACTTACCGCAGTGAAGAACCATGAGCCTTCCTACGCACAACACTTTAGTGAGATCGCCAACCACTAAGCTATTTTTTCAAGGCACCGCTGCAAAATGTTGTCCTTCGGATACATAGTTTCTAATTCCTTTGACGAGTAATGTTAGTGAGGTTTTCGGAACAAAAATAGACTACGTATTATACTGTACATCTTTGCTTGCGTTCATCATTCTTTGCCTATTTCCTGAGGTAAATTCGCGTCATTTATAAAGCGAACTATGTTAATGGTGATGAAATACACCCTTATTAAAACTGCCATCATTCATCGAATATGTCGGGAGGAGAACGCAAACTGGTTGTTCGCTACTGTATTTTATTCTTACCATGTGTATTGATGCTTTATTTGAATAATTTGGAACATTTTTCGTGAACCGAGAACCAAAGGTTCCAGCAAAACCGTGGTATCAATTTTGTGGATAATTTCACATGCGTCTGATATTACTAGAACAGCAATGTCAATCGTTGCTGACGTCGTATGAATATTTGGTAGTTTGCTGGATTGAAGTGAAGAAGGTGTGTTAAGCTCACGCATGGCGGTCAGGCCCAGGATGTATTGAAGGTTTTATCACTTAAAAAGCGGATCGGAATGAAGCGGTTTGTCGATGATTACACTCTTTACGATACTTCTCCTATCACTTAAAATTATATTTTTACCTGTATTACAAAGAATTTGCACAGTAGCTGGCAATATAACGGCTTCCGGACAAATTTATATTGCGTACTGGATAGAAGCAACACACATCTTTCTAAGTGGGTAATCAGGCTTACTCTGGGTTTGTAGGGTAAACATGGAACTCATTGTCCCTGTCTCAGTCCGTGAATAGGCCAGGTCACAAGGGAACTGTTTTCACATCCTCCGTGTATCGCCAGTCTTTCCTCATTCATGACACTTGGCGTTTCGGAACCGATGTTAAGCTATGTATGACACGTAGTTATTAATGAGTTCTACAGTACCACAAGTACGATGCTGCGGCTTAGGTTCAAATTTAAACACTGGTGTTTGGACTAGTTTCTGACCACGTCGTTCGAAGAGTGTCCCATTCACTGGAAGTTGCTTGCATCGGAGCATCATGCTGTTCACAAATAATGCGTGCTTCTCGGAAAAACAGATCTGTCACCTCCAGCCATTTCCGTTGCTGTGTCAAATTGGTGATACCACCCGCTCGACAACTGCACAATTGTTCCGCCAAACGATCACCATAATTACTGTCCATCGCCTGTTTGTTTAATTGGAGGACAAAATCAGTACGTAACAACGAATTTAATCTCGCCCCTTCTTGAACCTGTTAATTCGATGGGCATCGAATGGTCAAACAATCACGGTTTCATAGCATCTCAGGATACTCTTGCAAGAAGTCTAGGAAAGGCGAAATTCTTCAGTGGAGATTATAGAAGGTAACCTCTAGAAGTGATGAATAATCCTGATTGGTTCTGTGTGCCGCCCATGCGAACATCACACCACAGCTCGAGCAGCTCAACTCATTCCTCAATCTTGGATAAACTGACATGCTTAATAGTCGTCAGTCCCATCGCTCGACACCAGATTATTGTATTGAGAATGAACACGAATTGTAGATCACAAGTTACAATCGCAATTAAATCACGGAAAAGGGCTACTAGTCGTCTGCCAAAGTCTAGCAGCAACGAAATGCCGGGTAAAAGGCACAATAAGTATTTTTTATTGCAAAAGTAGACGAGATTACATAATGTGAACAAAAATTGTCATTGTCTAAATAGATCGTAACCAAGCATCGTTCATATTCCTTTCAATATAGAGCTGTAGTTTAACCACATGCATTGTGATTGGTTGAGACTATTCGTTGTCCTGAAACTGTAACTCGGTATCTTCATGATTGGCGCTATCTCGGAAACTCAGATCACCACAGTAGCTTCAGTTCGTTCGTAAATATTTTGCATTCAAAGCCAGTTGGCGATGCAAATTGTGAATAGATACGAGTGGCGGCTAATCTGTCAGGCTTTGAGACATTTCCAGGTACGGTCCTGTGTCCGATTGTCACGAGGATTCATGGGTTTTAGTACGCAAAACTCACATTTAGTTGAATACATTTCTCTGGTGGGCACTCAGTATCACAACTGCTCAAACCAGTAGAATTTTTGATCACCCAGAAACTTATTTTGATTCTGAATCTAGGAGTGAGCTGTTCAGTGAACTCATATGTCACGGCGTTGTACCCAAAGAATTGTGCCCCCTATTCAGTCCAATGAACAACAACTTACTGCTAAATGTTTAAATAGTTTTGAAGGTATGAAACTTTGAACTGTCAATTTGTAAATCGTTAGTAAACCTAGTTTTGGTACGGACCTTAATGTCACATGACCAACAAGATGAACTGTTGAGAGCGTAATAGAGCAACTAAATCCATTTTGGTTTTGTTGAAAAGCGATGGATTTATGGGGTTGATTTTTGGACACTAGTCGCTTGATCAGTACGTATAACCACGCGAATTCAACTGGAGGATTTAATGAATTCACTTGTTTGTACTAGCAGTTTATCCCAGAACAACTAGACTACCGCAGACTCGGATATCCCTGTCATCAGGTTCTCATTGCTTTTGTCTATACGCACTTCGTGGGATACTTCCGGTGTATTGTTTTCATTTCATTTGTACTTGTCTCTTGAACCGCTCTAAAAATGGCAATCTGGTAGTCTTTGCTCTTGACACTGTTTTGATGTACATCATATCGATGTTGCGGTGTGTTGCGCGGGCATGAATAAACATTACCGAGGCCGCAGAACACGATTGTATGACCGACAGATCGAAACAAATCGATCGATGAGCCCATCCAACTTCATGTTCAGTTCGTTCGGGTCGGGATGTATTGACTTTAAGGTAAAACTCGGAGGTCGCTAAAAAATGCGTGTTTTTCTTCTGTAATCCTTGTCACCGATTACAGAATGATCGCGAACATTTTCCGGCTTACTCCTAAAAGTCTATTAAAGCTCTAATCAACATTTTAGCGTAATTTTCCGATAATTCGAAGTGGCTTGATACTTTATCATTCAACATACATAAATAAACAACAAAAATTGCTAGTGTTTTGCTCAATGTCAAAACGCATAGCGGTGATCATTGGTGTCACATTTTTCAACGTTTTTACTTTGTGAAAATGCAACAACTGTTTGGCAGTTTGCGTTAATTATTTAATATGCTTCACTATGATAAAATACTCACAAACTTTAAAGTAGACGTTGGAAAGTCAAACATTCCGCATATTGATTTGGACTGGTGATTTGTCAAAAACACATTTTCACGCATAGTTCTCAGTGCATTCAGTTAATCATGCATTCGAGAAAAACTGAGTTCAAGTCTCCTCAGTGAGAAGAGGCACCGACACGAAGTCTGAGGCCAGAATTACCCATTGAAGCTAATTCATATGTCTTCCTCAGTCACAAAGTGTCGGTTCACTGAGCTAGACAACTGCTGTGATTATTCGGTAACGAAGTTGGCCGAAATCTGTACTATCCTACTTAGATCATGAGAAAATACTTCACAAAGAAACTAAATTTTATAATTTTCCATGGCTTTTACCACTCAGAATTATGTCATTTTCCATCGCATCCTATTAGGATAAGCTGAAAAAGCCCCGAAAGCTTATATCTTCTGCCTTGCAGGTGTCAACTGGTGCGCTTTGGTATACATTTCTTGTGTACAGTTTAGGTTATTTGAATCACAAATTGTCAGTGTCAGTGTCTGGAATTCTGCGTAAACCATGTCACGTCGGGCGTTGCAGCACTAAGATTGGCAGGATATATCTTAGTAAAAACAAAGGAGGCAGCTGAAATGCTAAAACGTCAATAAGACGAAGTGTTCACCACACTTGCGAACGACGGACTATGACCACCTTGATTAAGTAAGGATACATCATTTCTAACAACTGATTTTTCCCCATAAATCACAGCATCGAAACTACAGTGTTTGAAAAGAAATTCATCTGCAGAGATAGATAATTTCCATCTATAAACGCTTAGCTACCCGGCAAGTCACTTATCTCAACCATTAAGTGAACTATTCCAACAAATGTTCGACCAAACTGTGCTCCCACAAGCATAGAAACAAGGAATAATGTCTCTAACATGCAAGGGTGGTTGTCTTATTAAGCTACCCCCCCCCCTTACTCTACTCCCCGTATTATCCAAAGTCATGGAATCCATTGTTGCAGACAATGTGATGAGTCACTTGGAAACACCCAACGTGTTATCTCCTGTTCGACATGGTTTTCGCCGCAGGCGATCGTGTACCACTATTCTGCTTTTGTTACGAGAGGAGTGGACAAAAGCAGTTGATCAGGGTGATGCAGTGGACGTAGTGTACCTCGAATTCTCCAGAGCATTTGACTGAGTGAACCGCAAAATACTGCTGGAGAAGCTACACAATTATGAAATTTTGGGACTTGTACTGGGTTTGATAGAAGAATTCCTAACATTTCTAACACGCCGTGTTAGTACGGGTTTCTGGGTCACTATCTGATCCTATCAACACAGCCCGAGGAGTTCAACAGGGATCCGTGCTTTGCCGTCAAATGCTTTTTGTTTTCATAAACGATCTAACGGGCATTCTGGTGCTAAAGACGTCAATGTTTGCACACTATGAGAACATGAAAAGCAATGACAAACCTGAGGATTCACTGGTAATTCAGAGAACACTTAAATGACTTCGAATTCATTGCATCAAAATGTACGATCATATCCATTCGTCACAAAACTCGGTTTTCATACTTCCTGGAATATCAACAATTTCTGTGCTCCTCGAATGAGAAGGATTTCGGTGTCATTGTTCAAGACAACCTGAGTTGAGTGACTTCACAAACTGTTTTTGGGCGCACAAGGGGGAACATCATCCAGCCAGGCTGAACACTGGTGTGATTAAAACTATGACGAGTGTTATCGTTTCACACTTCATCGTGTCCGATCACACAGTGAGTGACTGACGTATTTCGGCCTCTCTACTGCGTTCGCGGTCGTAGATCAAAGCCGATTAAAAATCGCATCCTAGTCACCGCACAGGCGGTTCGAATTCGTCTACATAATCCCCCATTGTGTGCCCCCAAACAATTTTTGAAGTCACTCAACCTACCATGACCCTGCACCTCTCGTCCTCCTCCCACTCCTCCCAATCCAAATCCAAATCACACAAGTAATGTGGACTAAGCGTAAGTTCCGATCGTAGGATCAGCCATATCCGGTTTTGTGAAATTGGGACAGAAAACCACAACAACAATCCCCATTTGAATAATCGTTAGTTTTGTTTCCTCTTTTCTATACAAAATGATGTGATATAAAATGTGACGTATTGGCCAGTTGAAAAGCAAATATAAAATATATATATATATAAAGCAAATATAAAGTTTTAACTAGTTGTACCGTAATTAATTTTCTTCAAAGTTTTGTTTTGGAGAAAGGGATTACAATATGATTACCTACAAGCAGGTTGATGTGTTTTGATCGAAATGGTTTGATAAAACGCAAAAAATCTCTATTACTATTATGCAGTATTAGTTTGAACGGATGGTTCAGCTAGGGCTAGGTAATCGTTGTATCCTCGAGATACTTCACGATGGAGAAGGCCGGGCTTTGCTGATTCCCGTTTTCTTGCTCAGTTTATAATACATTTTGCTGCGTGTTTCATCGCTGGTTGATCTTCCAGCAGCCCAAATAGACATCTTTTAGAAAATCCATGCCGAGATCTCGGTTTCGCAACTGGACTCTGACAACCTACAGCTTTTTAGATGTGTCCAAGTGGTTAGGTCACCAAATTGTGACCCGGAAGTCTCGGGTTAGAACCGCTCCACCGCTGCCCGTCTTCCCTATTTCTGTATTTCCCCAGGCATCCTTTGTATGGCCGCAGCCCCTCCCTGAACATTGACTGTACATTTTTATATTCAATAAATAAAAAAGGAAGTAAAAAGACATTTCAAGACATTTAACATTTCATTTCATTTCAGATTATCTGTAAGTTTCAGTTACCTATAGCGGCGATAAGGCTGATACTTCAACTTCAACCATTTAGAATATCACAATTTGGGTGAGAGTGTTTGGAGTGAACAGATTTAAACAGATTGTCATAAGAAACAAATTTAGTCTCGGTAACATTCATTCAGTCGGTTAGCGTAATGTTCCTTTTACAGTGCAANGTGCAACATCTGATGTCTGCGATCCGGATCAAGAGCGTCTACTAACCATTGGGCAAATTTGCAATAAGAGGAATTCTGCTTCCATAGAATGATTCTACGGTGGACTCCGGCTTTGTAAAGAATCGGAGCTACTCTAATTCGATAAGGATGACTATGATGCATAAATTTTCTTGTTTCACGTGACCGATTGGTGGCAACAACTGAAAAGCATGTAGAGCTGAAAATGTATTCCTAAAACTGCGATGAGATTGGTTTCCTTCTTGGCATGAGCTCTGTGCTATTTTAAGGAAAAAAAATAAAAAAATAAACCGACAATCGTTTCATGGATGACATACTGTGATTACCGGCTACCAAAGATGACAGCGACCGATTTTTATGATGAAACACGGAATATTTACCAATTCTGAATCTTCTCAATCATCGCGCATAGAATGTTTTACGAGCATGGTGAAACGTGCATATTTGAATTTCAACCACCTACCAACAACCGAACACCGGTGATGTCCCCGTTGCTATGTAGATTGTTTTATTCGTCTAAACCATTTGTTTCACGCTTGGTTGAAGCCATATCAGTGTTTGTGTGCCATACGCGTGTGTGGGCAAGGAAAAATTCGGATATTTTATCCATGCACAGATTTTAGGCTTTTGTGATCTACGCCAGGACTCTTCACGTACCTGTCGACTGACTGATAACGCATTCCTGACTTGTATAATTTGCAATTTGATTTAAAACTGTCTAATCGGAAGATTTTCTCTATGCAATTGAGACAAGAAGTTATTCAACAAAATTGATTGCAAGAGTAGTTTGGTGATCAAAGTGCATTAACACAATATTCAATAAGTGAAAGTTTATTTCGAATAGTCATCCCTGACTCTAGTCTAGTTTCCTAATTCGAACTAGCCTGTGATCATCAATGAAGTCACAGACTGTTAAAGACCATCATTCGGTTGTCAGGAATTTCATGCCTTCGAAACTCACCACCGTAGTAGTATTTTTCCCGTTTGCTGGCTGACAGGCTTTTATTGGTCGTGGCCTAGTTCACGTACTTTTGTTTCAACCAGTGCTGATATCACTTTCTTACTAGGTGCGACGATAAACGGTAACTTTATAATGATGGAAATCATACGCTGACGGATAATATTCCGATAGTCCAGTAGTTTTGTGTATAAATTACATTTGTTTTTATGCATTACTTAACGCTTCCTGTTATGTTCTACTGTACAACACAGCAATTGTCTTGTGCTGACGAATCATTAGTTTTAATGAGTTGAAACATAGTTACTCGTATGAGATTTCCAAGCTAAATGTTGCAGGTTTGAAAAAGGATACGACCAATAGAATTCAACGGTCCAATCAAATCTTTCATTACTCCGTCCCACAGCTTCCAGGTCTCCCACTGAATCATAGCCCCTAGAGTCAAACTGTCCTTCACATAATATCAACGTTTATAATGGTCTATAGCCTGATGGCATACTCGTTTGCATGCAAGCTTTCTGTGAGTGACGTCCCGCGTTCTACCCTTGTTTGAATCAATGCGCAGTGGTTTAGTCGCTGTCACCGGCGTGCTTCAGACCCTATGGTCCGGGATTTGAGCCCCACCACCGCCACCCAACTTTGGTGGTAGGCAGCTCTGCTGTTGTCCGGTTCAATACCACGCCTGACCTATCGGGGCCTTATGTGGTGCGCCACTCCAAGTCTCGGGGCTTAGGTTGCCGGTATCCACCACTGAACAGCAGGTCCTCGTGACTACGGGGTTCGTCCCGTCTGTTCATCACACTTACGTGTGTAATAAAAAAATAATGAAATCCAACAGAAATGAAAACGGTCTCCTGGAATTTTTCGTCCTCAAAGTCCAAGGCTACTTTAAGCCCAACGAAAGGAAGTGAATTGTGTAAAGACATCATTCATGCGTAATCAATCAAAATGCATTCAAATCTAAATTTTTCGTAATGAGTACTTCATTGATCGACTTCAGCTTATAACAAATCGGTTAGAGTATCAGTCATAATATGTTTTTGTGACAGTGAAACTTATTTCATAAAATATAAAATGATATCTGTAGCTACCTTCCATACAATAAACAGTCCTTCGATGTTTAAACCACTCAGTTGCAATGTGGCTTACTGTAAAAGGGATCCAAAGTTTGATCAGCCGTCCAATTGTATGAATTCACATGAACTGTACAGGAATTCATGCACCAGTGCGCACAAAATGTTGGCTGTCAGCCATTCAGCTCATCTGGAACAATCCCGGTTTTCGGAACCAGGGTTCACGATATGTGCCCCAGGCTCATTCCCCAGGAGCGATAAAAGCAGAGCTGATGAGTCGGAATAGTGACAAAAAAGCTGACCGTTAATTTCTGATGACCAATAACCTAGACACTTATGTTAGTAGGATGAATTTTCAGACATCCTTTAGGCTGGGCATTAAATGCGTTGTTTATTTTAGTCTTTCAATGATTCAACAAATGACCCAGTGTTTCTTTTCCCTGACCAATTTCGGCTCGCATTCACCGGCTTAAATTTGTGGGTTTTCATCCCAAAAAGGAGAGAATCAATTCAGAGAATGCAAAAGTTATGAAGAAACAGCTCTACGTGTGTACAGATACGTGTGTTTTGTGTGAACAGACTAAAATCAAGTCAAGAAAATTTAACAGTGAAAAAACGCTTCGAAACAGTGCAGTTTAACTGTTCGATAGAACGAGTTTCTCGGATTGTCGATTTGTATGTAAATTACTAGTGTTTAATGCAAATCGGACTGTTGTTCCTAGCGGTTCGTTCGCGATTGGTTCGGTGATCTCGCGCCTGCACATGCACATAGATGCACAGACACACACACAAACCTATGCCCACGGCCGTATAGTTTGTGTTTTGCATGTACACATGATTCGACCAAGTTGTAATGCACACCAGCTCACCATTGTATGAACAAAGCGCTCCAATTTTCGAGTCACATTGCGTCTTGGATCGTCCACAGTGATCCAGGTACGAACTCCTGCCAACAAACACGAACATCAATACGTA
Organism: Echinostoma caproni; assembly: GCA_900618425.1. Taxonomy (NCBI): domain Eukaryota; kingdom Metazoa; phylum Platyhelminthes; class Trematoda; order Plagiorchiida; family Echinostomatidae; genus Echinostoma; species Echinostoma caproni. Next base: position 64,319 of record UZAN01040229.1, read on the forward strand.
AAGGCACCGATTGACACCCGATTCGAGTCGAGTACCTGTTGCGCTCATTCATAGCCTGTCTGCACTTCACTCTTCATTCCTCTGTCCTGTGTTCGTCAATCTGCACGATATGGCCACTCATAGATGTGCTTGGTGCGGTATCGTGATCCACCCTCCCACGCATATAAACCCGCACAACCTTGAGCACCCCGGCAAACCTAGACCACGGACGAACATAATATGTGCTTGCTTAGGTCAGATAGCACACATATCTAACTGTGTGGATCAGGACGATTGCCGGTTTTCTACCCTCGTGTGTTACTGTGGTTGTTCACGTCGGTTGTGTTGTGTGATTCGATAGTGTTTAAACTGGGAGCTGTGACCAAGAAAGTTGCGCATATTTTCCCGGTGAATTCTGTCCCTAATCCGGTTCAATGACCAAGAGTTGTGGGCGACGAAAATTCTCCTGGTTTGAGGGTCACGGGGAATTGGTTCGACGAATCCCTTTAATTGATCGTGAAGCGTATGATCATGCGAAAGCTTATGACTATTTGCCAGCGACGAAATCGACAAAACCCATAATTCGATGCAAAATTTACTGTCTTACGGATGCGATCAAAGTGAAGAAAGCCTCAAGATTCGGACCACATCCTCCTCGAAAATTTTATCCTTACAAGGATATTCATCGATTTTATGCTTTTGCTGACTACCCAGATATTCTTATTCTTGGATGTGCCGATCCGGAAAAAGATACCAAACATTACGAGTTCTTCAGACTGAACGAGAATCATGTGCAGGAAGTGTGCCAACTAATAGAACGCGCGCATCGAGATCCAATGTATCGACTTGTGGAAGATGACGGTGGTCCACAACGTTATCAATCTTCCCAATCCAGCCTAACCGGGGATACGGATACCGTACAGGATGAAACGGAAATTCAGAAAACCACAGAAGGAACCGTTTCTGCTACGGTGGACACGATTCCCTCTGAAGAAGTGAATCCAGTAAACTCCGTGGATTCATCTTTGCTATCTCCAGACGAGTGTGTAATTGAAACGGAGCTGGTCAATCACGAAGAAAGCCCACCTGAGGAAAAATCCAAGTCCGTGCTGAGCATGGTCCCGGATCATATACGTCGCGATTCACTATTCCAAAAACTGTGTGCTAACCTCGATGAAAATGAGCTTTTGGCAGTGGACATGAAATACATCGAACCAGATGGAAAATTAGGCAATCAAATATCGAACGAGGGTGCAATCTATGTATTTGTGGCACATCATAAGCACTCCGACAATGGGAGTCATTGTAACGGGACAGAACAATATGACCAGGAAGATAGCACAGCGGAATCCGGTTTCACCACAACATTCACCACAGTTCAAACAGATTCTTGAACGCAATCCATCACCGCAAGCATCATAAGCATCACAACAAACGGGTAAATCGTAGTCATAAATTCATCATACATTGCAAATCTAATTCCTATCCGGTTCGGTCAATTCACCGCTCCAAGGATGTTTCGTACAGGTTATCAACTTTGCTTTGATCTGTCGACAAACTGCATCACAACCAGCATTAATCCTATCACATATGCATTCTACCAAAAACGCTACGTTTCGAAGTCCCCAACCGTCTGGTTCCCTTGATTCTCCTAAGCTGAGAAGATGAAGGTGGACGCTTGATCCTATGCATTCAAAAGGCATATTTTCACTCTGGACCCGCTTTTTGCCTTAACGATCCGGGTGCATGAGCAAATAAAAGCACCCAGAGGCTCAATATTGTCGGTTAGTTCTTTATTCTTGTTTTGATTCTGATCCAGCACTCACATCTTCATTCATTTTGTTATTTTCTCTTTATTATTACTATTATTTTGTTCTGTTCTGGCTTTGCTTCCTTCTTCATTCCAAACAAACACGTGTACATGAATTGCGAGCTGGTTATGACCCCCGTTCACACTTTGGACACCATCATCTGTACTTCATCCCCACAGAGCTATGAACGAATGAGGAAAACATGAACAGAGAAATGATTGATATGTATTTATAACAAACTGCAAACTGTGCGGCCCGTGTTGATTTCTCCTATACCAACAAATGCTTGTGTACACTACACTGACACATAAATATCTAAGTTGTGGACAACCAAATAACCATTTTATTTCACTAGTTGTACATTCGAAACTGTCGTTGAGAGTAACTACTCCGGTTGCATTAGTGAGGTGAGTGAAAAGCAAATAATAATAAAGAACTAAAATGTAACAAACTTGTGCCTCTTGTATAGATTGTTATATTCACCCATTTCCGTTGAAACGACGGTCTGAATTCAGATGGCCTAAGTTGTGGTGAAATAGCGAGGTCTCCAAAATTAGGAGTTATTTCAAACGACATTTCTAAGCCATTGAAATGAGATAAACATGGTAAGATTATACTTATACTCGAACCGGCTTGTTATAGTCAAATTTTATTGTAAGCTTGCATAAGATGCTCGAGTGGTATTTCTGTTCCTGGATTTTCCAAATTGATTTCCACGAACCACCGCATAGGTGTAGTTTTTCTACCCCGTCCTGCTCTAAAACACGCACGTTTAAATCTGAACTGGTCAGTGAACTTCTAAAGTTCAGTTTTTTCAACAATGATTGCTGAACAGTGTCTCTTGATAATGAAATTTGATCACCAGATAGTGTTTTATGCCACTGTCAAGCGTATCAGATTTATTATTGCTCCTCGCAAATAAGGCATGTTGAATCCTCGTTCTCAGATATTTTCATTTAAGTTCTCGTATCTTCGACCGTTATGCATTACTGATGATGTCTGACAAATTGAAAACATGTACATTTTTATACATGGCTACTCGTTGTCGGATGTACCACCAAATATTTTTGTTGAGTAACCTATTGGCGAGACGGTTATAAACGATCATTGTCACGTCCGGATGAAACGTTGCTTCTCTCTGAGTATTATTAAATCAAAGAATGATAATACTCAACGGGCAAAACACGTAACAAAGTCTATTCTAATATTTCTATGTGCTAACAAGCTCATAGAAAGTAATCAGATGTGTTGATGTTTTACAAACATATCCAACAAAATCGAGAAAAGCTTCAGTATGAATTACAATGAAGGCAACCAATGACCGTTGAACCAATCAATTTGTAGGGTTTCTAAGAGAAAACCATTAAATTTAAAATTAGTTTAGTAGTATCGTAAATGTGGGCACCATTGAGGCCGACACCCGGTCGCTCGTCATAGGTGAAGGCTGCCATAGCCGATTCAGGATTTGCATTGAATTGCAGGCAATCATTTATCTTTCGCAGCAGATTTCTGCATTAGTATTTCCTTTTTGTATTTGCGAATCACAACTATATCCGGTTGGATTGTAATTAAGATCAGTGGTATACGTATGACGGAATCGCGAAAAGTCTTAATCATATGAGTCCGAATCATCAAAAACCTTTTTGCGATACTTAGAGATATGAAGTGATCACTCAAAAAATAAATCCGAATTGTCGAAGAGGTCCGCTCAAATGTGACTCCGTAACAAGTTTGCTGAATGCTCCCTTGATTTTCCAAAGTAAGTACCTCGAGTCATGCAGTTAAACGCATACCATTGGACTGTTCATGATAGTTACGAAAAGACGTCCCATACAGTTATGTCAGTTGTGTGATAATCCTAGACAACTCAGCGATTGGTATGAAATTTGTATAAGGCAACAAAAATGCATGACCAGTGTTCCTGTATTGCGTTAGGCAGATTGGGGCGAATAAAAAATATAGATATATTCAGGATTTGGACGTGCATGGAAAGGATATGACGGCTGGGTCATGATCGTGTTCGAAAACAGCAATTCGATAGTCTATTCGAACTCGGCGGATTGAACCTGAAACAGCTGGTGTTTGAAAATCCCCAATCCAAGTTACTTAATTTGTTGCCATTCGTTTAGCAATTGGTCCGGATCAACACACAAAGCTCGGTTGAATGTAAAAAGCATATTGACGTCAAACGTGTTCGTGTTGTTCAGTGTACTAGCCACCATATTCTGGCAAAACGATTACCTGTTTTTACGATTAAGATGACTTCCATCGAGGACTAACTAGTCTTCTCAGACCGACCAAACTCTACTGTCACAAAATTGTGCAAAGGATATCGCGTTCGCAACACAGCTAGATGGTGCACGATCACCATAAAGGGAATGTTCTGAGCTTTTAGTGATATTGATCTGAGGGTGATGGTCCGAATAGGCCATTGTCCCATGGAAAGCTAGTGTGGGGGAAAATTCTTCTTTTTATTCACTGCATTGTATTTGGATGGTGTTCAGTTTCATGGATGTAGTTCTAATATCCTTAGACCTATTCCTGTATTGTGTGATTGCTTTGACTAAACAGATATTGCTTCGATCGTAGTAAAGTAGGGGCAACTGTCAGAAATATTTTTATACAGATTGATTAGTGATAATGCCGACTTGAACTTAACAAACTTCTGAATAATTCAAATACGGCAGACTTGAATGCGCATCAAAAGTCGAAATTACGACTCTAGTGAAGGTGAATTCATGCACTCACGGGTATTTTAACGCGTCATTCTATCGATGAAGTTACATCTGAATGTAAAACGACGGATAAAGATGACTCTTCGCTAAAATCGAGGGATTCACCTTCAGCATGGTCCATATTTACAAGTTAACCATTTTTAGATCTGAGTCGAAGCGAAGAAGTTTCTGAACTGTCATATTATAGAACTGGGTGAAGAAATGGACTATGATTGTCACAATCCCGACTCCATGACGAAAACAGAGAGCTCCCTATTCAATCGTAATGCATTCCACACCATAAACTCACTGGAGTTGGTGATTAAGCTTGTCGTTATTATGATTGCTACTTTGGAGTTCGATTCTCAATACATTTTGATTTTCGCATCCCATTAGATTATCATACTAGGGAGGAAACAGGATCGCATATAGCGCGGTTTTCATCTATGTAGTTCAGGGGGTGCTATTACGGAGGCAAATATTTCGTAGATACGTGCTAGTACGGCTAGTACACCAATTTTTTGGTTTCATCCTGAGTCGTCATTAGCGGAATTCAAGATGCAGAACAAGATGCATTCAATCCGAACACCCTGAAGGCTAAAGACCAGGGTTATTGTAATAACCATCCACGGAACATAGGTGTGGACGGATTTACTGACATGCACTGAGGCAAACCGAGGAAACAGGTAGAGAATTTCGCAAGCCGAGGTAAAGCTTTGGAAAATAAGGAGACAGTCGCTGACGGAGTCAAACGGAGAATCCTAGGTGGGTAAGCGAAATCTACATGTTATTTGTTCTCCACTCCATCCGTGATCTTATTCCAGAACGAAGACCCATGCCTCTCCCACCCTTGTCGAAATTTTAGTGGATCCGTGAGGCCACTTGGGCAGGTCACTTATAAGACAGATCATCTAAACAAGCCCTGATGAATGAAATCAGGTAATATCGTGCACTCAGAGAGCAACACCGATTCGGAA
>UZAN01040229.1:70621-81821 GCA_900618425.1 Echinostoma caproni
CCGCTGTACCTTTTACCCGTTTTAACTGCAACGTAAACATTTACACCGGCTTTATGCGACTCCACATGTCGTAAACCGTTAATTCTTTGGTGTATTTTGTATTCTGTTTGTCTCGTCTTCATCACACAAATTACCATGTTGACTGGTCGTTCGTTTACCAGAACCTTTTCCTGTTACTGTTCCGAACCAGCAGGGACTTAACCTCCGCCGAACTACTCTTCCGTAGCTACGCCACTGCTTACCGCCATCATGATCAAGCTAGTCTTTCCAACCGTCGAAAGATAAGCTATCAAATGTATACAGCATACGCATACATAGAAAATGATTAAACGAAAAGATATTCCCTGCAGGAGTCTGTCCCGTTTTTCATATAAAAGTTAACGCAGACCTTTTCACTAATGGAATTATCTGTCAACTTATTGACTGGATTTTCATTTCGAGGTTCGGAATATTTGATGCAGTCTCTATGATGAAGCTCGCGTAAACGTTAGCGGTAAGAGACGTGTATGGACTCATTCACCGATGTACTCCAAATATTGAGTGTGATGCTATCCAATTCATTTTTAAAACGGGATTGTTGGTAAGAGGTTGCAGTTATCAGATACCAGTCGATGTCTGTGCTCACAGATACTAGTAAATTTGAGAACAACGATTAAATGCTCTGTTTTAACATCTCTGTTGGTGAAATCTAGAGGTGGCTGATAACCGATAATTTTCTCTTCGGTCCGAGCCCCCTTTTCGTCTTTCCACACACCCGCCAAGGTGTGTTTACCGAGTTCCCACATTTTCGGTCCTGAAACATACCAGAACGGCTACTGACCATGCACTTTATGTTGACCCATGAACTATTCGCACCGAATATTAGCTTAGGCCTCACTGTTCTTATACCTAACAACTATTTAGAATGCTTATACACAGGTCTTTTGGAGTTACAGAAAGAAATGTCACAAACATTTGGTCAATACCATTTGCTTTTCAAGATTATTCGAGAAAATTAATTTCGGTCTATTAGTCGGATTATGCCAAAGGACACTCAACCTGAATGTAGGCCACCGAACTTGGGAAAGCAGGAACATGATCCAATGACGCAAATACCGTTATTGAGATTGCATTTGTCAGAGAGCAAGATATGGTCTTCAGAATATCCGTTTTGATTAATGTGATTCCCGACAAACATCCGTTCATGAACCAGATACACACTTCATTACTACCGGTAAACGATGGTAATTCATGGTCAATTTCCAAACGTGATCCTAGCTCTGATGAATCAGCAATAAGCCTCAACAACACATTCCCGAATTTCATCAGTCAAGGAAAAATGGAACGTGCCACGATCAGTTCGGTGTATACATTTACCGGAACCCGCCATGTGACATTGAAAAATCCGGACAAATCAGCATGTCTCTCTCTTCGAGCTAACTAGGGTTTCACGGTAAGAAAACATCACACAAACAGGAATCAATAACGAAAAGTAAGGGGTAGGTGAGGTGGAAGATCAGATTGCATGATACAGACGCGACGAAGACAACTCGATCCAAAAAGAAAGAAAAACAGGTGAATCATGGGCCGTGGGTTCACCAAAAAGAAAACTGACTACAAAGACGGATACAAACGGACCTAGACAACCGCTACACCTGGCTTACGGATGAGCGCATGGGTAGCATAACGAATTGTAACCTTTCTGAATTCAAGTCAACGGCTGTTGTGAAGAGATAGGGTGGAGGGAAATCAACAGACCAACGAGACTGGAACAATAGTGAAATGAAGGGTTAAACGAATACAATCGGAACAACTTAGACCGGTGGGATAGGCCATCAAGCGACTACAAGCATCGCCAAGCGACAGGCAGGAAATCGTATGCACATCGCAAGGCTTCCATAAATGATGTTGGGGGAGAGAAAGAAGCTGCCTGACTGCGAAGCGAAGATATGTAGAAAAATAACACCAGCGAAGTTAAGAATAGGTAGGATAAAGAGGACTATTGCGCAGAAAGGAGAAAAGATGAAAAGAGAAAAAACACAATTCAGAGAAATGCTTTTATCGAGCATCTGTTTCTGATGGAAAATGTGAGGTTACTATCTGACAGTCAATAGTGGAAATGTGAGCAACAGACCAGATGAAACAAGGGGTAGGTTGAAATCCGATCACACCTGATAAGCAATCAATAAAATATCCTGACTCGTAAAAAAATAAGACTAGATGTCTTCGCTCAGACGCATGGACGGTGCCAGATTGCGGTTCCGTTGTTCGTAGTGTTGGTGATATTTGCAGGGCAAGGGGCGCCAGTAAGGAAGCGGAAACCCAAACGGGCGTCACATTATCGTAAATAGACTTCTCGGCTTAGGTCGAGGACTAGATGGGCTAGAGTGGAACAAATGACGGGATCATAAATAACAAGGGATCTTAAGATAAGCACATATACATGTGGGTACAAGTGGATATTGATGTACGTATGTACAGAAAGTGGATTGCACAAGAGGTTTTGATAAATGAAGAAGTGACTAGCTCAGTCACATGGTGATTGTTTCTGAAATGCTGTGGCCGGTTAAATACAAAAATGTAGGGTGAAGGAAATATGAGGGGAAGCGGGAGAAGGAAACATATTCACAGCCAATAAATGAGCGTCAAAGTCGCTATCGGATGGATAAAACGACCTTTATCGCGAGTTAAAGCGATCAAAATTAGTAGATTCCGAATAGCTGGGATAATATCGAATAAATATCAGAGATATTATTCCCTTCAAGAGTGACTGGGTAATAATAAACTGGCAAAAATGGAGAAATGCGTCAAAATCAACACCCTGTTTGTTCGAATGCAAACGAGCACTGGGTCGTGCACACCGTGTTGGGACGGTCAACAACAGTTCAACAAATAAAGATGATCAGAAACAAATTCGAGAGGAGCAATGTCCAAGCGACACTCCGAAAAACAATGGGCATTAAATACGACCGACGTTTAACGTAAACCAATAATCTTGATGCATCTTTTGATCAGATATCAGCGCCAGAAACTAAAAACAAAAAAAGTAAGGAAGGGTCATGAAACAAGAGGCAAAAAACGAGATTGTATTTGACAGTTTTTGTGCACTACCTACAGCGGACCAGAAAGAAAAGAAGTTGGATGTGCGGACTACCGCGACCAACTCCAAAAGACTGATTTTTGTGATTGATAACGAAAAGACAAGATACAGACAGTGTGATGCAAATAGTAAATCAAGATATACTTCAAAAGTAGGGGGCGCAGTATTTAACACGAACCTTACCCTGATTTTACAGCACGATACAAAGGAATAGTCCCATAGCCACGGCAAATCGCCGTACAAACTAGGTAACCGAGATTTGTGACAGCGGGCTATGCATGTACCTAATGCACTGGCGAGATATGTCTCGGAATAACAAGCCTGGCTCCGTTCGTAGACCTAGCATTTTTGTCTTCTTTGACAAAACAGGGGCTTGCGACGCAGTCGACCGCTCTGGCGCTGCCTCTGTTTAACGGGTGTGCCCGAGAAGTTCATTTTAATTTTGTGATCTCTTTTTAATGATAACCCGAGCCAAGGCCGAGCTCACGGCACTCCTCCGCCCGAGTTCACCACAGGCAGTAGTGTTCTTCAGGGTTGGTTTTCCTTTTCCATTTAACTTTGCTATAGATTTGATTGTAGAAATAGCCCTGTCCTCTCGCGAGGTCCATTGCAAGATGCCACAGCACGGAATGAAGGTGTAAATGTCAAGCGGTAATTCATAGGATATGTATATCGAGTAAACTAATCCACAAATGATCACAGTATTTTTGAACAACACAAACCCCTGTAACTGTTTGGTTGTCTCCAGCTCATTGTTTTCATCCAGGCCACATGTAACGTCATCCCAGTTATTAGAGCGTATCAAGGGATGTTCATAAAGCACGACAATGGTTGACGCGGTTACCACCATAATGAGAGATTTCTCACCCTGATTGTTTAGGTGGGAAACATGAAAATGTGGTTTCCTTACATGAATGAGCAGTCTGACTTATTTGGTCATGCTTTAAGAACATCCGATGATACGATCTAATAACTCAGATGACGCAACAGCTAAACAGTAGAAAAATAATACACTGGAAACAATAAAATAGTCAAAAGGGTTTAGTATTAGGCAAATGTGTTATAGTTGCCATGAGGAGGAAGATTGATAATTTAGGTTACTTGTTCAAAATGTGATCATTATTGGTAGATGAGTTTACTTACCTGATACTTCTATGGAAATTAAGTATCCCGTGACACAAACTATTTACCGCGAACGCAATATTCAAGGAACCTCAAAATTCGAAGCTGCATTTTGGTATTAACCATTGTACTCCACACCCCAATTCGCCAGCTGAGTTTATCCCATGGTTGAAAAGTTGCATGAGTGGATTCAGTCGGATACAGACGAATCTCTGTCGCATAAGTTTCGACCAACTGTCTTTAAACCACAGCCCGAATCCAGTATAAATATCAACTGCGGTCGACTGCTACTGAGTGGTGCGGTGTTACAAGATCAAGGAAAGATATACGACTTTCAGTTATCTCCTGTATATTCTTACCGATCGTGTTGTGTGAACCGACTGTGCATGAGATTATCTGGATTGATGAAACCAACTTCAATCTACATTGTTCAAGAAATTATGGGCGTGCACCAAGAGGTAAGAAGTGTCGGATACCAGTGACCAGTTCAAGAGGAAGAAATCTGCATGTCATATGCGCTATGAATGCGGATGGGTTGTTGAACTATACTCTGAAAAGAGAATCCTACATCTCCGTGTTGTGCCTATAATGGTTGGAAACGCTAGTTGATCAATTATTGCGAGAGCATAAATCATATGTGATTGTGTGTGACAACGTACCGTGTCACTCTAAACTGGAAAACGTCGGTGACGGAGGAAGGGTGAGCATTCTCAGACCTGCTCCATATTCTCCAGCGTTGAATCCGATCGAAATGATATGGAGCATTACGAAAAGTTACATCAAAACGGAGCTCCGAAATCAGCATGCTAAGATTAGGACGGGTGATGCCGAAGGACAAATGAACCTACAGGACTGGAGGATGGTGTGTTTGGAAAGCATTACTAGTGATGCCAAGTATCATATCACGAAGGATCATTGCCAGGATGCAACTAACCATGTTCGTGTACATTATCCGACAGCTATCAAAATGCTTGATTTTTAATACATTTGATCTCTGTCTAATCACTGAATGTTTTTGTAAATGGGAGATATAAGCCTAAAAGTTCCATCATTATTGGAGTCAATAAGCCGGGTGCATTAGACAGTTCGTAGACTTTGGGGCACATCTACAATTACAGTATGTCGGTTATCCATTTTGCGTTTGTCGATAATTTCATATAGAAGCAGTCCCTCGGTAGGCAGTGTTTTCCAGGACACGTGGTGATTAAAGAAAAATCGAGGCGGGCGGTTCATGCATCATTAAAACCGAACGATCATGTACAACCAGTAGACTAGGTTGGACAGGTCGACATTTTGCTTATCGTCAGAGTGTAAATGGTACAAGCTATCAAACATTGGGGTCTATTCCAGTTTAGTCAAAATAATTACGAACGGTTGGATTTATTTTCATTGCGGATAAAGGAGGAATCATCTTCCATCTTTTTGGCGAGTGATTTGAGGGAAAGAGCGAACCGCAGTATTTACACCATCGGCTAAATATTTATGCTAAATATTTCGTCAAGCGTGCGTTTTAATGTTGGATATCGCACTTGATTCAAAGGAATCGGTGTTAGTTGAAGAAGTCATTGCCCCAATGAAATTTGCTCACCAGGATACTAAGGGCCTAGACTGATTTCACTCAAGTGACGGTTCATCCCACTATTCAGGTCTGGGCATGGTGACCGATTTATCGATCCATCTTGACGTGATTCACTTCGTTACCTGGCTGCAGAGGTCAATTAACAACGGGTTCGTTCATTCACGTCAATGGCACACACCCGATCAACGACCACGGATATAGCGCTACCGGGTGGAACGAGTTTGTGTGGGGGGGGGAGGGGAGGAAAGGGGAGAATGGCCGACCTCACCTCACCTAAACTTTTATTCTCGCTCCGTAACTCACCCAAAAAGTACTTTTCTGTTTACTGAGAAATTAGTTCATTCGGGGTTGGACCGAGTCTGTCTTAGGTAGACGTTTTGCGGCCGAAACACCAATCCGTGAGGTTCCCAAAGGAGTGCGATTGGTTGGATTCACTTGAAGTTGAAAAGATATAGACTTATGGTCAACCTCACCCTCCCATGGTAGGACTGTCACCTTGATTCCGATCGATAAACATGTTCTCCCACCCTTTCCCTCTGTTGAACCCGACTGTAGCTAGTGGCTTTTGCACTGATTTTGCTTAGTCGTGTATTTTTTTGGTGTTTAGAAATTCGTCATTGTCCTGATCGAACTCTCACATGAATGTTTGTACACAGCTGAAGAGATAACGTGAAACAGTTGAATTCACCCTGTCCTGTGACGATGCTTGTTCTCGCTATTATGAAATTCCTAAAGGGAACTGGGTGTATGAAACTTTCCTGGACAGTTTGAGTGTTGGTGTAGCTGTTTGGAATGCGTTTTGCACCTTTAAAATGTAAAATGTTGCTACGGGACTCGGTTGGTAAGCTCCCAACCTCGCCCTAACTGGAGGAGTAAGGGGTAGTGAACAAGTTTGGCTGTTTGAGCACCCCGCGAACGTATGTGTTAGTGATAACGAATAAGCCTAAACGAGTAATTCCCCTTTAAAAGCATATGCACAATTAATTTCCTGTTGCTAGCTTCAATAAATAGGGAGTGAAGTGGTGTTCCTTGGTCCCAAATGAACGTTATACCAGTTGTTTAAAAAGCAAAGACCATTTATCAAAACAGATTTGCTGATAATGAAAAACATTCACCAATTACATCAATATAGAAGTCATAAATCTATTATTTAATCTGTGTATAAGTAACAAAAATGACAGTTAATTAAGGGGAGCTAGATTATATTATATTTTGAAAAACGTCAGAATCCAGACTGCGTGCCAAATAAATCGCGGTACAAAAATCTTTATGAAAAAGAAATAAACGTTCCACGATTTCCAAGTGGGCCGAATACTGCCAGATTGCTCAGGCCAATGCGGGTGAATTCTCTTGAGGAATCCACAACCGGAGCCTTTGGTTCGCCAAAGCCTGACCCGCATGGCAGCGGGGCGGTGNCGGATCATCATCATTCGGACGGGGTCAAACGTCCAAAGTGCCCAAGACACCTTAAGGCCCAATCGAGCCGGTGACCACCGCCACAACGAGAAGGGTGGGTGTGTGGTTCGTACGCCTCCTCATGGTTGGTTTGGAATCAGGGTCTTTCGCCAACTCCTCTAGGTGAACTATTAGTGGTCCACTAACTCGGTTATAGCCCACGGATATTGGCTTTTCGTTCTCACTTTTTTTAATTTTTACTTCCTTTTATTGAATACACAATCATACAATTTTCAGGAAGGGGGAAGCGGCCAATCAAAGGGCTACCATGGGGAAAGTCAGGCGGTGGTGGTGGGGTTTGAACACACATCCCCCGAGGTGGTAATTTGGTGACGTCACCATCGGATGGGAAAATACTGTCACGAGAAGGCAGTGAGTAGGACTTCCTCAGCAGAGGCTATCTGAGAAGCTTGGTCGTATGGGAGCATTTCGTGAGGTGCAAGGGACGGGTGACCAGCCGCAACCCTAGACGTTCCACCCCCGACTAGATTGAGGCTTTTGCCTACATTGTGTTCTTAATCAATGGGCATAGTTAGTGATTTGAAAAACGCTGATCTTAAACCAACCAATTAGATCTACATATCTCTTATCCTGGCCATGAACACCGACTACATTGGGCGTCCAAGTGTATTGGATGTCCGACCCCGTCCAAGGGGCGAGTTGTACGATGGATCGCGGTTTTCACACTGCCCGCAGCGCTGGGGTTCAGGCTTTGGCTAGTGAAAGGCCTCAATTGTAAATATGTCTGGAACATTCGCCTGAGCAACCTGGCAGTAACCTGCCCACGAGCCAATCGTGGTTCTATTTGTTTTTGTAAAGATTATTGCATCCTTACTCATCTGGCACATAGCCTGAATTCCGAAAAACGTGAAATAAGAACTCATGTTATGATAGTCGCAGCTCACCAATAAAAGCAGAATGTTAGGTTCATGTTTACAGAACGAATTAGGTTGTTGTAGCCACGACGAATAAAACGAGTATATTTTTTCTGGTTTTGATCGTTGTGGCTAAAACAAACGAATTTTGTTAAAAGATGCCGTTTCAAGTAACCATGAATAGGAATTTGTGCTGACATGGGTTTCACTCCGTGAGGCAAACCGCCGTGTGGAAAACACTGAATGAGACATGATAAAATACGTTAGTTTATATTGTCGTCTGGTGTTTCCATTTGAGCGGAAAACCATGCAGAAGGCCGTAGAACACCAACGTTTTAAGAGATTGATAGGTGGTTTCGCTTATCCAGATAGGTAGCACTTTCTGCAATTGCACCCACACGACAAGCAAGTGTGCAACGAGGGGAACGCAGACAAAATGATGATACTGGGTCACCTCGGTCAGACAAGCAGAGCTCAATTCAACCATTGATCGGAGGGCTGCCGTTAGGTGTAAATGCGGATCAATCGCACTCGTGACGAATTTGTGGCATCGTGCCAGACATGCGAATGTCAGTAGACACCAGGATAGTGCATACGAGATAAACTCACAATTTGCATACCGAACACTGAATTTGCATAATCAAACGCATGATAAAGGGTAGGTGCACGACATCTGCAACAGGTCATCATTCTACCGTAAGAATGAAGGTGAACCTTATTACGCAACTGTAACTGAAGGCTCACTTAAGGCCGAAGGTCTTCAAATGAACCTTTAAAATGCATTCAACAGACATTTAGTTTATCGTTCGCAACTATACGAGCGAATGATACTCATTGAGAATGTATGTATTATTCGATACTATGCATTATTCACATTGACAGCAAAATGCTGACCACTAAATTATATCTGTAAAGCAACCAATGGTCGAAACAAGGCGACCGTTACTAACTTCACTCAAGTCAACTCACCTCAAAACGGCCACATTTATCGTTTGTGGGTTTTCACATGGCGATGTAGGTTACCTAATTGTGCGAACGCCTTCATACACTGCGGGCATCGATAGGGCTTCTCGCCTGTGTGTGTGCGAATATGAGCACGAAGATGATCTTTTTGTGGGAACGCTTTTGGGCAAAACCGACATGGATAGGGTCGCTCACCCGTGTGCGTTCGGATATGCGCTTGCAGGTTATCTTTGCGTTCACACGACTTGGGACAATAAGGACACTGATGACGTCGACGACAATTTACATGACTGGTGGTGCTTGATTGGGGAACTGGAGACGCTGATTTGGTTGATGTTGTACCGGTGGGAGAGGGTAGAACACACGGTGACAGGGGTCGGTGTGCATAAGAACTTAGAAGGGGAACTTTCGAATCAGAATTCTTGAATGCTTGTTGACATGCAACTGAGACAGTGGGAGTAGAACCGGACAGTACGGAAGAGCGTGAACATGAAGATAAGAGATTATCTGCTGACGGTAAAACGATAAGTTTTTTTGGAGGGAATACGGATGAAGGATTAGTGTTATTTGTAGCAGCCGGAACGCAAGTAATCATGGTCCCTGGTGTAGATAATGTGTTTGAGGGAGCTGGATTACTTGGTATGGAAGTGGATGGATAACCGGGTTGTGCCGCGATAGGAAATTTCGAAGTCGGATCTAAATTAGCAGATGAAACTGAAGAATCCGTTGTGACCATAGAAGCCGTCTGTGTTGCGATAGACATAAGTGATGAAGCCAGAGGTGATGGTAGTAATGTGTTCAAACTGGAAGACGGTTGTAAAACTGAGGTAGAGGGGGACATGAGTAATGTTTGTGGACTGGTAGGGAGCACTGTTATGGGAAAAGTTAAAGTCGAAGCTGTTAGATTGTTCGAAATCGATCGGTTTAATGCAGCTGCTAACAGAGTATTTTGAACATTCGCAGTCGGTTGCCCTACTCCAAATTGCAGACATGCAGAACCCGAATTGAGACCTAGCAAACTCTGCAAATCTGGTGGACGGTAACCCCAGGATGAGATTGTGCTGTTATCGAGCAAGTTTGGATTGGCCGGTTGGAAATTCAGAGGGCTCGTAATGGTTGGAAACAAGCAGGTCTGTTGAGGACCAGAAGATGGCACTGCAGTTGGAATCAACAACAAGCTAGGTTTTGTCTGAACCTTCGGTGTGGAATTGGTGGAAAGCAGAAAAGTCATTTCAGAAGTCACAGGACTCACGTTGGAGGCCTGAACCAGTCCAGGTATCTTCAACTCCGGTTTTGGAGAACGTAGTAGGAGGAACTGTGTGCCAGCTGCCAGTGCACTTGAAGCACCATTTGTTGTTCCACCAGGATTTGTGCCAGGCACAGAATTTAAACCACATGGTAAGAGTAAAGAACTCACACCCGAAGACGGTACTGACGGCATGAACAACACGGACTGTCCCAAATTAGAATTTAGATGGCACGCATGTTGAGTCGGTACACCCTGTGGAGTCTGAATTTTAGAGGTGCCGGTAATGGGGATTTGAGAACCGGGTAATAGGAAGACAGTGTTGTCACTTCTTGTCGTGGCAGTGCTATTTGTAAAAACGGGAGATAACTGCGATTCGAGTGCAACAGAAGTAGCCGCACCAAATTGCCCTGGAGGCCGTTCGTTTTTAACATTCAACAGAATTGACATGCCGGGACGAAGATTTGGTAATGCTTGCAATATTTGCAGTGGTAAATTTAAATAGCTTAATGCATTACGATTGGTTGTCTGAGTAGGTGGGAGAGAACTGGATAGACCATTGGTTTTATTCAAATCTGTGGTTAAGAGAAATGATATTGACGACTGAGGTGAGGTAAATGTGCTGGGTGTGGATGATGGTACAGTGCTTTGTGCTATTAGCTGAACCGCTCCTGGAGGAAGAATAGATGAAGTGACGCTGGGCTGTGTCGAACTCGATAAAGGTGTTGACTGGCCAAGCACTGGAGCAGAAACTACACGTGTTGTGACTCGAGACAACACAGAATCTTCCGGCTTAGCTACGGAAGCAGAGCAGCTTGAGGACAGCACCCCAGTATGTCTGTATGTCCAGCCACCATCAATAACAGCGTTCTTAAGCAAAA
>UZAN01040230.1:0-20555 GCA_900618425.1 Echinostoma caproni
GGACGCTCGATTGGCCGTGGCCATTACCAGTCCTGTGCAACCTGACCTGACCTGACCTAATGATCTCCCTTTCAGCTGGCCCATGGAATAGGAGAAAAGAAGAACAACACAGCACATGCACTCTCGGACACAAGCCATGAATCTGAGTATCGCTTAAGGACTTCAATCCTGGCAATGTTAGTTGGTCTGCCTCTCGACCAGAATAACCAATCTTCTCAAAATTTTGAGAATTTGTTTCGAGTTTGTTTGGATTAACCGCTGTGATCGTGAACACCCCGGCGCCCTGTTGATTAGCGTTCTGTATTTCTGTTCTCGCAGGCTATGGGAGGTGGAAAGAAACGAGGCTTATTTGCAAATTTCAGGTTTGTGATTTTCATCGATTTGAATCTACAGATTACAGATCCCCCAAAGGATCTCCAAAACTTTCGTTCTTCAAGTTGGTATGGTTGAATCCTTTTTTTAAATTTTAAAATGTTGCTGTTGCTTTCCAGTTCAGTCATGCCGATGCTCGGGATATATTTTGCATATTCTTTGGAGCTATCTTTTCAGTAGCATCAGGAACTGGATTTCCTTTGAATGTCCTCATTTTCAGGAATATTATTAATGTATTCACTTCCGATTCGTTTTCATCATCGGCAATCTTTGATACCGTCCGTTGGTTCGCTGTTTTGGGTGCATGTTTGGCTGTGGTCACCTTTCTCCAATCCTTTCTGTTTGGATATTCTGCACAAAGGCAAACGAGACGCATACGACTGAGGTATCTGAAGGTATGTTCACGTTTACATATGTGAACTCTCCCGGGTTAATCTATGTGCCGCTTCATGTGATTATAATATGCAAATCAGAAGTAATACGACGATTCAGGTGGGCTCATTTAGTTAGTGAAGAAAATAACAGTAGGCTGCTCGGTGGCCCATTTTCTTGCATTAATGCAAGAAACTCACTAATTGGCGAGTTCCAAGTATCCCCGGGCGTTGTGGTGATAGGGTGAGATCTGATAATCGACTAGAATTTTATCCTTAGCGTCTTGTTTGGAGGGTGTTTGTGTGGGGTCAATGTTGCTCCCTGCATGAGGGCAAGCCGGCCCTTCAGATGGGAGAGTCAACAAAATCCCTGAAGCTTGTAGAGATGAAAAAATAGGCCTAGAAGGCACAGTAAGAGGGGAATAAGAGGACATTGGAACGAAAAGGCGGATGTGAAGGCGATGGGCAAGCCTCAGAAGCTTGTTACCTGTTACTCTCCCTCAAGTCTTCAAGTGGTGAGGACAGCGGGAGGTCCCGTATTAGCCCCATCTCATTGTGCTCCACTGGGCTGATTAGGTGTTGGTATCAGACCAGTGCTCCTGCATAGATCCGTCAAGTTTCAGCTTAAAGATGTCATCGTTTGGCTCTTCCACTGCGTCCTCCAAAAGCGCATTACAGAGGTTTGTCACCCTCCTCGACAGACAACAGATTAGGGGCAGACTGTTTTACTGCATCTTGCGGAGCGCCAGTGCGTGTCCCCTGATGAGCAAACTACTCCATAAGTTGTCCAAGCGGAGTTAGAACAGTTGGTAGTTAAATCCAATCGTTGACGTATTTCATCGGAACGGAGTTTGCCCGCAGTCGACACCTAACCGTCTTTAACCAATTCCAAGACGTGCTCTGGGACTGAGGTGATTTTGCGTAGCTTCAGCAGCCTCGAAAACACTCCCTGTCCGTGATCCTCTTGGGTTCGCCGTACGTTCTCCGTCTCCGTAGTCTCCTTTCATACTTAAGCTCTTCAATCCCTCCAAATCGCCTTGATCAAATTTTTGCGGTGGGTCACACCCGTCGTCAACCAACGATCACAGTCTTCCTTGATTTAGAAGAAGCCTTCAAATCAGTTGACCGCGAAGGGCTGGTGGGTTTGGTTCTACAGGACCGGATGTCCACTGGTCCTGTTCTGAAACTAGATTGTCAGGAATCGGCTGAAGTCAGCTGCTCCTGCTTCGGTAGTTACATGACCAACGACGGAAGTGCACCCAACAAGATAGCCGCACGCATCTCCAAGGCTGGTGCAGGGTACGCAGGACTACATCATCAATGGGGTTAACTGGAGGTTTTACTTGAAGCCAAAAGTCGCGTTCACCGCGCCATAGTTCGTTTAGTTTTGCTTTACCGTTAAGAGATCTTGAATATACGGTTAGAAGATATACAAAACCTGGAGGTATTTGACAAAGGTTGCTTATTTAGTTTGGCCCATATGGGATGGCGTTAGCGGGTTGTTGACCGAAATGTAAGTCCTTGTATGGTTGGGCATGTATGGAGAAAAAATTGTATATCATATGGAATTCTGATCAATAGGACAGGTTTTGCGTGTTTATCGGCTGCCTATCACGCCGTCCCTTATTGGCACTTACCGCTCCAGGTTAGAGGTAAGAACGTGGAGGTCATCCGATGGCGTGGACTAATGCTGTCCTCGAGGACGTACGTCGAGCAAATGACGGAGGAACGAACAAAAGAGGGAACGGGTGATATCTCGGAACTTCAACGACAGTTACATTGTATTGATTCGCAGGATAGAGAAAGAAGCGCGCAGAAAGTGAAAGTAAACGTCCCGTGACTAACTAGGTGGTCTTGATTGGGTCCAAATGTGGGGAAGGTACATGTGCAGAGAGGCTTGATGCTGCCACTACAAGATTAGGTAGAGTTTGTACTTCCCGCCCTTCAGCAGACGTCTGAAAAATTCTGTAACTGGTCGGCCGGAGACACTGAAGGTCGTGTTAACGAATCAATGTCAATGGTGTTCTTGTTGTCACATCTTATCAGATCAGAATTGTTGGGAAATATTCATGCACATTTGGACTGTGTACTCTGCTTGCCGACCATAGATATTCGCTTCCTTTCCAACTATACACAGACCTAATTGCCATCCGCCTTATACATTCGCATGCACCTTGTATGCAATAACACGATACTAATGATGGTGATGATGACGAAAATGCAGACCTTCATGGTCCATCGTTCATCTTAGCTGTCACCGACGAAGGCGATGATCTTCTTGGAGACACCTCTTGGGGAATCTACTGTGTTGATTGTCTGCCGCACGTGAGAATCAGGCTAGATTTATACCAGGTCGAAGTTGCATGGACCATATTTTCACCCTTCGTCAAAGTTTAGACCACGGACACTCCTTCTGTAGATCCATCTTTTTTTCTCCCTCAATCTGAAAGCGGCTTTCGACTCAGTTGACCACTCTAAATTCTGGTGCTGCCTTTCCCTGCAGAGTATGCCCGAGAATTTTAATTAAATTTTGGTATCTGTTTATACTAATGGCTGAAGCCGAGTCCGACTTAGAGGCACCTGTTAGTCCGAGTTTATTACGGAGATTGACGTTCATCAGGCTTGTCTCCTCTCCGTTTCTATTCAACTTAGCGTAGATTTATTTCTTGAAACAACTCTTGTGCGAAGATAGCGTCGTCGATTTACTATCAGGCAGTAGGATGTTTGACCAGCGGTATGCAGACGACTCTGTGCTACTAAGTGATGATTCCGGTGAGTAGTTAACATTTTCTGGATAGTTTGTGCTAGTGTAGCCATGTTGAGTATGCGTTTTGCACCTTCAAAGTGTAAACTGTCGCTGCAAGACTCAGTTGATCCATCTGCTAACCTCACACTGATTGGGGAAGTAGTAGGGGAAATAGACGAATTTTGCTACTTGTGGTAGCTATATCTCAACTGGCGGACGCGTGGCAGTTGCAGTGTTGGAAGGCATACGGAAGGCTCGATTGGTGTTTGCTAAATTAAAACATCTTTAGCGCCGTCGCGATATCTGGCTGTCTGTGAATGGTCGAGTGTTTGCCACAGAAGTTCGACCAATGCTGCTTTATGGTGCGAAGATTTGGCCATTAAAGGAGCGGGTGTTCAAAATCGCCGTCTATGCCACTTTGTACCAGTCTGGTGGGACATACGGAATATGGCATCAAGCTGAAGTCTATGTCGTGTATGCACCCTTTTCTGTATTCAATCTCAGTGCGCAGTGATTGTCGAGGGTATAAAACTCCGGACCAGGAAACACGGTAACATAGGTCCCGCTAGGCTCATTAGATGGGGACCCCGAAATCATCGTAACCAGTGTTTAGAAACACTGATTGGTATGGCCTAGTGTCGCAAATAGTGGCGTTCGTGAATCAATTTATTTGCAGCTTTGGCTTCATGAATTCTCTGTTTTCACTCTGATGCTGATTTGAACATCCCAATGTCCCCTTTACCCCTCCATCCAAATGGCCAGCGAAAAGACAGCAACCAAAACCAGCGAACGAATGTGCATGGTTAGTGGTTGTAAAATTGGAGTGAACTTAACCGTATCCGCCCACCCTTGATTGCATCTATTTCCCTAGAAAACGGATACAAAATAATTTAGTAGCATATTTGCAGTAAACATTTGCACGTTAAAAGCGTTATTGTACTACGATATTAATAATTGTCACTGTTACGCTTTATAATTATATTCTGTTCTATGAATCTACGCGTGGTTAACTTGTATTAGCAACGAGTCGCTTCTTTCTGAGCAGCGACTGCTGACAACTATAATATATGCCTAGGAATACGTAACTGGCAATAATCCAAATATGGATGCAACAATAATCCTGATTGAATGTGATGAATGTTTTATAACCTTGTTTTGGAAAATATTTACAATGATACATAATTTCAGAAACGACTGAGTTCATAAAGTGCTGACCAAATTACGGTACAATAATATATGTAATGTTTTACTCACGTCGGATTCCTGGATGTCACAGAAATTACAGTACGGTGATCTTTATCAAAAGGAGAAGGTTCCATAAATTGTTTGTGGGCGAACACTGTCAGGTTGCCCAGAGCAAGGCGGATGAATTCTATTGGGAATTCACATCTGAAGCCTGTGGCTAGCTGAAGTTTGACCTGCAAGACAGCGGAACTTTGTAAAAGCCACAATGTATTGAGGGCCGGTGTCTACTGTTCGAATCCTATGCCCTCTGGACGGTTTCAACCGTTCAAGTTACCCAATCGAGCGGTGACCACTGTCACATCCAAGTTTTAGGCAATCGCGCTCGTCCACTAAAGCAAGTGGTCAACATCTATAGATTACGCTGGTTAAGACATGTGCTGTACATGTCACCAGGTAGGTTGCCACAGCGAGCAATGTTTGCCGAAGCAGTTAGAGTTTGTAAAAAGGTCAAGGGCGGTCAAACTGAGACCTGCCAAGAGGGTATAAAAACCCTAACCAGGAGACTGGGTCAAATAGGTCGTGTTAGGCTCCCTGGATAGAACATCGAGACCATGGTCATCGATAGTTAGAGATACTGAGTGGTATGGTTGGGTGTCGCAAACATTGGCGCTCATGCATCTGCTCATTCTCGCAACCTCAGACCATATGAATTCTCTGTTGAAAAAGTATTGAAAATCTGTTCTCGTAGCTTGGGTGAACTGAATTCCATTTCGCCTGTTCGCCGAGCTTGGCAATTTGTTTGCAAACGTTTCATCGCCATCTTCCGCTTGAACTTGCTCTTAACATTCCAATCTTCATTTTTCTCTTCCATCGAAATGGGTGACCAAAACATAACCAAAACCGGCGCACAAAAGTGCATTGTTAATGGTTGCAAAAACTGAAAACTGAAATCCGGCATTCAAGAACGCGTGAATGAGTGTGGTTCGTACACTTTTCATTGGTTGTTTTGAAATTAAGTCTGTTAGGCACAACCCCTAGATGAACTGCCGGGGGTTTACTAACCTGATTACAGCCTCGGATATTGGCTTTTAGTCCTCTCATTTTGGTAGGAAAACACCTCCAACATGAGAAGACGGGGAACAGGGCTTCCTCAACAGAGGCTATTTGGGGCGTTTGATCGTACAGGAGCATTCTATGAAGTGCAAGGGAAGAGTGACCAGCCGCAACCCAAGACACCCGACCATGATGAGTCTTTTGGAGGCATTTGTCTCCGTCCTTTTCAGACTTTCATTGGAACGGATTCATTGACTTTTAAGTAAACAGAAACTCGAGTATATATCATTCCGATTGAGTGATTCATGCTATTGAAAGACAATCATAGCAACAAACGGCTCCTTGCAAATGACTAAATATTTGATTTAGTCGTCGAATCTACCTTTGACGCCGCTATTGAATAAATTTGACGTTATCCTCCTGGTGGCGTGTCACGTGACAGCATCTTTACACTATGTGAATAACAAACAACGCACTCTTAGTTAAGTGCTATGAACTACACGGTTTTGCTTCCAGTGAGGTACGATTTATCATTTAGACCCCTCCAGTTTACATACTCGAATGGCTCTGATTTTAATGTTGTACAACATTCTACTTATCCTTACCATTCTGCATTAAAATTTCAACAGTTAGTCACCGTAAAATAATATTGGGGTTCATGGGGCATGATCGTCACTTTGTAGAAGATTGGTGCAACAGTTACCTTAGGGACTCCATCGAGTACTCAAGGAGGTGACACATTTTTACCTGGTTATTAGCAAAAGCCCAAAAAGAAGATACTCAAGTCAGGTTGTAAGGAAGCACTGGCTCCGTCCACGTGTGGCCCTGGTTGGTTGTCTCAACGATTTTAGAGCCCCTGGGCGCTNTGGGCGCTCCCCACGAGTCGCAACGATTACCCAGTACTAATAAGCGATCTCAACGGCCAACGTAAACGAAGTAGAAGGCAGACTGCGAGACCTGGACCAAAGCACCATATTTGAACGTAAAATACAGTGGTGTCGCACGGTGTGTGGGACGACCAAGGTGGAAGTGTGTGGAAGCAACGCGCGTCAACGTTCAGTAAAACAAGAACGTGACGTAAAACATGAGTGACAAAGCGGAGTTACCACAAGGCCAGGTCAGCTACCACGACTTTTAGACTGAGCTAGGTTGAATTTAGTTTCTTGCATCGAACTATGATAGCTTAGTATTCCATGTTTTCCGTCTATTTACGCATTTGGAAAGAGGAGATTTCAGAATGTAAGCGGCAGTCCCAACAGTCGTAGCAATGTCGCCCCATTGATCAAGTCAAATAAACCAAAGATAAATCTAATTCGACGCTTTTTGAAGGCGTAAAAGAGATTAGACTACTAACATTAAAATGGAAAGAAGGGATATCGTTCTTCTCTTGTAGGGGTTTTCTCTTGGGTTACTTTGTAACCCGATTTTGCTGCATTATTTGTTCCTTGAGTTGTTTCGACGTGTGCACCTGATCCAGTTTTATGTGTCTATTCACTGATTTCATCGAGTACTGCTAAACCTCAAGAAACTCTCCGTCGTGTTTTAATTGAACGTGGTCGATGATTCTCTCTGATTTGAAGTCAAATTTATGCTTTTACCACTCATGAAGACCAAGAACGAGTTCACCATGAAAGGCGGTATTCGTTAGCACTACCTTCTCTGTCATTTCATTTTCAACTTCATAGTAGAAGTAACTCTGTCCTCGTGTGAGTGCAGCGGCACCGACAAGCTTTCAGGTGATAAGTTATCTGTGGATGATGCAGGTAACATTGCACCACTGCGCGAAGATCTGGATCGGGATTGCCTGAGTGATAGTGTGGCTACGCTCTTCGTGCGTTTTCCACCTTTTAATAGTAAAATGCTGTTACAGGACGGGATAGAATCAAAATCCAACCTAAATTCAGTTGTAGGAGCAATAAAGGATGTGCAGATTTTGCCACTTCGGCAACTTTATCTCATCTTAAATACGTATCAAGTATGCGTTGTTGGCACGTATACAGCAGGTAGTCGCCAATACGAGACTCCTCTAGTGCCACTGCAACGTTCGGTTGTCCAGGAGGAGGCGAGTTTAGTCAGTGCTGTTACGGTAATAAGATAATGGACTACCGCTGTTCGAACTCCGGTGTCTATGTTGCATGGCATGAGTCTAGTGGGACCACCGGGCAAGCGTCGGTGGGTTAGGCGCAGAGTTTTAGGGAACTACTTCTTTATTCAGACGGGCAACCGGAAGACAACAACCATAAATGCTGCACAAAAGTGAAAAGCTAATAGTTATGAAAGCGACCGAACTGAGCTTCCTCATGTTGCTTATTTATTTCATAGTCGTTTTTGTTTTACTTTGTTTTTATTGTATATACAATCATACAACTTTTTAGGAAGGGGGAAATGGACAATCAGAGTTCCTCCATGCAAAACAGAGTGGGAAAAGTCAGGTTATAGTGGTTGGATTCAACCACGTCCTCTGGGACGATAAGTTGATGACCTTTACCACCGCTTATTTTCAATGGTATAAGTATGTTTGTCACTTGGTTCAAGAAAGAGAATTTTCAACTTAGTTGAAAAAGAACTCTGTGAAATGATAGGCGGAGACATTTCATCAAAACTCTTGAAAGGGAAAATAACTGGAGCTTGTAGGGTTCTTTCCTGCGATACGGTTTTGTTGAATCAAAGGTGTTATAAATAATTCAAAATGGTTGTAAAATAAATTTCACACCATGTTGTTTTATTGGCTTTATTGCATTTTGCCATTACCCCCAGAACATCAACTGTATTTCCAGGAAAACTAATCATTTCGCTAGTATCACTATTTCAGTTTATCATCCGATTAGTTGGTTTTTATATGTTCTTTCGTTGATAACTTATTTTCTTTTGGACCATCTTTTTCAAGGCTATACTGCGACAAGATGTTCCGTGGTTTGATCAACAGTCAACTGGCGCATTAATGAGTAAACTTACTCAAAACATCGACAATATAGAAGAAGGAATTGGAACAAAATTCGGAGAATTTATTTTGAACATGAGTGGTTTCTTTTGTGGAATCATAATTGCATTCAGCGTGGGATGGAAATTGACTCTGGTGGCATGCTCAATGATCCCTGCCATTGTCATTGTGTTTACTCTTTTCGGGGTTTTGATGAAATATTTGACCATTGGAGAGTTGCAAGCCTACAGTCGAGCCAGTTCAGTGTCCGGTGAAGTCCTCAGCGCCATACGGACAGTTGTGGCTTTCGGAGGAGAGAAAAAAGAGCTAGGGCGTTACTCAAAGGAGTTGATGGCAGCCGAGAAAGCTGGCATCAAAAAGTCTACAGCCCTTGGTGCAGGTGAGTGCTAAGTTACTTCGACAATCGAATGTACCGATAGTAAGCTCTCGTTACTCGCACGGGGCTTTGAGGTAAGGTACTTTCATCTAGTCATGAAGCAATTTTCATAAATATGTATGCTAATACATGTTTCAATTCATAAAATAGAATAAATAACCCCCATGTTCAAGAACCCTCCACATGCCGGTTGCACAATATTGCAGAAAAATGATGCAACTGGATGAAGATATGTATGAACTAATGAGTCACTTATAGACTTCCAAACGAATTCTCAGAAAGGTATAACAATATACCCTAAATCTTCAAAAATGTGCTAGCACCAGGATAAGAGAAAAAGCTTATCATCAAAATGACCAAATTAACAATACTTGTTTTTATCCATACATAAAAACTGATTCCCTGGTATATATATATATATATATATATATATATAAATGACAAATCTAATACGGTTTAACAAAAGCTGATGATGATTTTGGCTGTAATTTCGGTCAAAGACAATCAAAACGTATAAAGTCAGATTTAGTGTTATTTCTTTGGAGGATAAAGTTTATAGAAGTGGTTAGTATCACAAAATGTTTGTTTTCCAACTGATCAAATTTGTAGAAATGATTCTCGGTATACCCCTAAGTTAGAATACCGATGCAGTGACATCTGAGACCTCCAAAGAGACAAATTCTAAGTGGCCAAGGCTGATATCTCCCTATTAAGTACAGTAGATATAATAAATAGTTAGTGATTACAGATCTCCGCTTTAAAGAGATTGGTAGCGGGACGCATGTACTGCTAGACCTGAGTTTCTAGATTATGACTGTTTTTGGGTCTAAGAGTTACTGGTGCATCAGTGTGTATAACTTGACTGATTCGTTTTTTATCTATTGAAAACTATTATGATGATATTTGAAAGAGGAGGAGTATTTCTCTGCGATATTGTTTATCTATGATGAATCCAGTTATGCTGTAGACTAAATTTATAGTTTATTGATTACTTATTCTTTCAGTAATGGGTGCAATCGGCCTTTCACTTTTCTCTGCGGCTGCTCTGGTCTTTTGGTATGGAGTTGAATTGCTACTCTCGGAGCGCTATAGTGGTGGAACCATTGTCACGGTAAGTTTGTAGAAAATTATGACTTATAAACCAAAATTATGTTCTGAACCATGCAATCATATACTCGTGCCAATTATTTTGCTATCAAATAAAAGGGACTGATGAAAAAATGACACAAACGAACCATTCACTCTAACAATAGCCGAGGCGACCGGGATAAGAAGGTTGCCCCCTCGCACCCAAAAGTGTTTGGTCGTGGTCGACCAGGACCGACTGAATCGACCATTCGGTTCCCTCGATGCCTTAAGCTAGTTAAACTGATCAAATGTCAAAGGAGAATTGACTGAAACTAAGTGTTCCCCATGATTGACACTAACTGTGTTCAACTGTAGTCCCTATTTTGTAGTGTTATACATGTAATCTGCAAGTGAATTAATGCAAAGTAATTGCCTCATCAAACTGCGTTCTAAATGCTGCGATGGGTATCTTTCAGACATTACTGTTCGGTGAGCTTTGAGGGACTTAGCAAGTGCTAAGTCGTGCTCGCGTTCGAGATTCACAAGCAAATATGAATAAGCAACTAATCGTAACAGTGAACCCAGAATGCTAAAGTTCTTGATAGTAACGGTGTAAAAAATCATAAAATAGGCTGTTAGCCGTTTACGGTTGTTTGAGGAGCAGCAGTTACACACGAGTCAACGATTTGAACTTGGACTTCTGTAATTTATCCAAATTCAAGATGAACCATGCAAAAAACATGTATTATAACTAGGTGCTGCTTTCTGTAAAAAGAGTAAAGGCAAAAGGATACAACAACAAAACAAATTTTCAACCCATAGACGTTTTTTTAAGAAATTCCCCTTGCAGGCTATGGATCCTGAGGAATCACAGTGGATGTTTACGTGGAAGCCAGTGTGTTGTAAATTAATACCGTGTTAACGGATGCAAATAACATGCAAATTACTAGTGATAAAGAAAGTGTCGTGGAGAATAGTATTTGCGAATTTCTCCCTGCTTTCCATGTAGTGGTCTCATTACAGTCTGATAAAGCATCTGGCATCTGGAAGTCTTTCTTGAGAGGACCAATGAAATTGAGGAAACATTCACGTAGAATTGGTAGGGCACTCTTGTGTACAACAGAAAAAATGACAGCCTGTTTAGTATTGAACTGTTAGTCTGCGAATAGAATAGGAAAGTCGCTGGTGTTTTTAAGGCAGTCATAAAAAGGCGAAGACCAACGTAATTTCTTACTTATCATTTCAACCTGACTTTTTGCAGAAGGACCTCTTGAGATCGAGGCAGAGTTATTCGACAAGGAATCCTCAAAGGAATGATATTTTAAGAGGGAGAAACTGCATTCCTATCGATTAGATGTATTGAACTGAAAGCCCATATGGAATGAGTAGCTATTGAAATCACATGTATACATAGTATGTGAGAATTGAAATTGCGTTGTCTGAAAAATGCGCGACAGAAAAACCGGTTATTAACATAATTGAAGTGTTTGTCCGAAACAGGAAACAGGATATCCCATGTTTGATGAAAAAATCAAGGGGAAGCCTATAATATGATTCGTTCATGAGTTAGTCTCTATGAGCTTTAATTGCTGTTTGCCATTACTAGAAGCAACCGAAAGACCTATCGCGACAGTCAGTCCATGACTTCGGTCGGTCCTTCCCAAAAACCGGAAAAATGTTCGAGGAATGCTGGATGCTATTGGTTAACAACTAGGGCTTATTGCTTAAAACCAAAAGGAGTGGCTTGAATACTGCAACATTTTACTGTGAACGTCCCTGATCCGCTTTTTAACAATCCAAAACGAGTATCGTGCGAAACTAACAAAGTGCCTACTGTTCTCCATTTCGTTGTGCTTACATGTCTCGCTCTTTGTTCTGGTAGGTAACGCGCTGGTAAATTATGTTTCAAATTGATGATATAAACACACATTCATAAGCCTGTCATCCTATACATTCTTACTTGCTTTGTACAGTTGAGTTTGAAACAAGCTTCCTAGCTTCCCTTACTGTTATTTTTTCGCTGTACAGTTACGGTGACAATTTAGTTGGTATTTATCAGATCAGGCCATATTTATTTAGAGCTCACTGCATTCGGGTTTCTATCCCCATCTGATACATTCATACTCTTACTAAATTGTTGTTGAAAAAATATCGTAGCCCCCTGAGCGCTGAAACGTATTTTATTAATATTTGAATCACACAAAGATGAGAACAGTGCATCTTGAACTTTGGATTGATATATTGAACCGTAAATGAACGTCAAGCTGATTATTGCTGTATCTCTAAGACGATAAGTTGTTTCTCATTACTCAACGTTGTATACAGGAATAAATGTCGTAGGATTCAGTCACTACCTTATGTGCAACGGTTGTGAAACTAAATCTGTTTCCAGTCACTAATAATCGTATCTTTGGGATTCTTGTTGCCTATCTAGTCATATAAACATTACCTTTCAACTATTCCGCTTTGTAGGTTTTTATCAATGTTATTGTGGGAAGTATTTTTCTGGGCAATGCCCTGCCGAACATGCAGTATTTTATGATTGCAATGACGTCGGCTGCTGAAGTCTACGATCTCATTGATCGAGTAAGTTTTTATTATTTTCCAGTTAAATTCTCTTTCACTCAGCAATAAGCCAGCGGTTATTAGATTGATCATTCTAAAACCGATTAGTAAAAAGTGACATCTTACTGTCGACCATAAAATTGACTGTACGAACTCGAGAACCGAATCGTTTATTATAATTATTCAGCACAGAACAATTCTACTAGTGATGTACTGACTTTTTTATTCTGACCAGTTTGTAATTCTCCTTATTTATTAAAGACTAGGTATACTTCTGTACTTTTGCTTTAAGAGTCGAATACTATTGAGGCAAGACCCGGTTCCAATGCAAACTTTGGTGATTGGTGTCAGGAACTACAATGAACAATTTTATTCTGACTAACACCCTTAATTAATAAATATTTGCACAGTCATCAATCGAGCCACGATAGAACTTAAGAAGTGCACCCTATTCTTCTTTTTTAATAGAAATAGGTATTTGTGGTCAGAAAGTATATTTGAGTGAGTATCCAATGCCCTTAAGTTATTTGGAAAATTTATTCTATGTGTAGTCTATGTTGCAACTAGATATGTTCCCAAAATGGAAGATAGCCCCGTCAGTATGGCTTAACGGGTGAGGTGTGTCCCATCAATCTGAAAGTGTTATTCATGATTGGTTTGAATTCCACCGAAGCTACTGATGTTTTCACGATTCAACGAATGTGTTTCACTCTTGTTTGGGTTCAAACTGGGGAAACAAATCACGGTGTAGTGACTTTTATGACATAAATATTGATCCGTGATTGGTTCTTGGGCGGAATATTACCAGGTTGCCCAGGCCAAATAAGTGAACTTTTGAAACGGGTTCACCATCGCAGTCTTCGCTAGCCAAAACTTGATCCGTAATTAAGTTGGGTGGTGTGGAAACCGACATCCATTGAGGGTCGGTGTCCAATTCATCGGATCATATGAGCTTTGGATGGGATCAAGTTGCCGAACTAAGGTCGTAACCACGCCACAACCGAGATGGTTTATGTGTATATGTATGTGGATGTGGTCCCTTCATCTATTCTCGGTTGATTTTAAATGAGGGTTTTTACACATCTTTAAGTGAACTATCAGTTGTTCACCGACTCGGTTGCAGCTTTGAATAATGGTTTTTCGTCCTCTCACCTCCGATACGCTAGGGCAACGCGCATGACTTCCTCCGAAGAGATTATTTGAGAAGCTTGATCATTTGGAAGCTTTTCTCGAGGTGCAAATGAAGGGCACCCAGTCATCATTCAAGACACTTGCCCTCAAGTATACCGAGGCTTTTGAAAGTGAGTACTAGAATATGTTCAGTATCCAGTCGCGTGGACCAGTAGGTGCGGCAGTCTCGAGTGGATCCCATTATCGTTGATCAATAACGGTGTGATTGGTTTAAGTCGAGCTTTGGAAAGAGTTGGTAGATTGCCATGTACGACGATGTCGCTTTTCTGAAGATTATGCATTATAGGAACATTCTATGGTCTGCACCGAGATGAAGTTAGCGTTCTTTATTGTCCGTTCGGTAGGATAGGATTGCACGTGACTCGCTTACAGCTTCGTCCCAATGATCTAACAACGTGATTTGTAATTTTTAACCGAAATGCGGACTTCTGTCCACGCATATGTCAATGCAAATACAACGTAATGGTGCGATATTTAGAATATAAACCCTCGTGGATTTTTGCTGTAAGCACACTGGATGAAAAGCTATGATTCATCCGCCCATCACTACCGGATAATTGCCATCCAGAAGAATGTATTATTAAAAATGTTCAGCCCATTCTGAATAGGATCGATTCGCTTGCATCCCCAAGAAAAGATTACTCATGAGTATTCCCTTTATGGGGGAATCTCAAACCTAAAGTTTAGAACGGTCACTGAAAGCGACTCTAGCTTGCTTTTTCCCTACATCACTAGTGATGCTAATGTAACTAGATGACAGAATATGGAAACTGACCTTAAAATCCGTATGCGTCGGGTTACACAGGTTGCACGGTGAGGCGTTTGTCCCAACTCCCTTAGGCGCACCATCCGTGTGGTCAAGCCAGAGGAATACTATCAGCAAAGTCCTGGGTCATCTAGCAGATACCGGACGGAAGATGGAACCGCAGAACTCTTTCGTTGTTGCACACAATTCAAGTGATTGAGGGCGATCCGAGTTTGGACACTAACCATGACTCAGTCCACCGCCGTTCGCTTATTATACCCGGACTTCTGCGCCAAAATAGACTGATTTACGCGTTTCAAATGTCTGCCTAGTCTGAAGACGATGTGTCACATGTCACTTAGTGAAGGAAGGTCATACGACCAACAAACTAACCGTTCTCCTCCCCCCTCCTTATACATACACCTGCGTTGGACTCTACTCTGACAAGTCAAGTCAGTCAAGAAATACTTTACGCACCCAAAGGGTGGATTTCTAACAATTTACTGACGTATACAGTGGATATAAAAAACAAAATGCGATCAACAAAAAATAGTATATCAAATTCTTTACCGTAGCAAATGTAAGGGTCTTTCCTCGAGGTGAGTGACTATTGTCCCACGATTAACAAATAGCCGAGCAAGGTTTGGAATTACACTTTCTATATGTGTAAGTACTCGCAGGAAGGAGTTGATCGGCTTTCGCGATTTCTCGGTGCACACAGTGCTCTTGATCACGTGATATCCTGTCACAATGCTAAGAAATAAAAGTGATATCTTTTTCTTTCAGGGTAGGGATAGATATCAGGGAGCAGGGTAACCAGTGTGAAAAGATGCAGGCTATCACCAACTTAGGAAAAAGATTTTGTGGGTCGGCCAGTTTCTTGAGGCTTTGTTTTACTACACACCAGTGTGTGATGAACAGTAGACGGGGCGGACCCCATAGTCACAAAGACTTACTGCTCAGTCACCGTAAGCGGCAACCTGATCCCCGGGACTAGGAGTTGCCAACCACATAAGGTCCTGCCTGTATGCTTAACAAGATTTCGAACTGTTTTAAAACTTCTGATGACCAGCAGATCAGGATAGGTTATGAGTGAAGGTGACACCAAGGTATTTACTGGAAACCGATTTCGGGGTGCTTTGACTATTAACTATGAGATCAGCAAGGTAGCAGGGGCCGGCTATAAGATCAACTGGAATGTCAGTGCACTTCTTGATGCTAAGTACGAGGGATATAGGAACAGACCAATCGTGAAGTCCACTAAGGCTGTCCTGGAGACGCTAGAAACTGTCCGACCTATATCAATATCAATATCATCAGCATATTTGCAAGCAATACAGTTACTGAGACTGGGGAGATCCTGTATATACCTAGAAATATATGAAAGGGGACAAAGTAGCACTCCGAAAAAAAACCAGCATCAATGTTAACAGAAAACGACTGTGCCCTAATAAATGAAGTAAATTGGGTCCTACGGGAAGAGTGATCGATTAAAACATCCGGGACTTGACGTGTCGGATCACATTCAGAAAGACGTTCTATAAGTACTTCGATCGAAGGAACCAAAGACGTTTGCATAATCAAGAAAAGTCAAGTCAAAGTCAAGTCAAACGAATGACCCCTTCACCTTGGTCTAAGACGGATGCAATAAAGTGAACAATTTTGGCAACGGCGTCTAGTGTGGACAAATGAGACTCATAAGCAAACTGCAAAGGATCATGGGAGTTGCACACGGGTACCTTACGGTGCAGCAAAATATTTTCAAATGTTTTCAGTAATATAGATGTTCGGGCAATTGAACGTTACTTTGACGATCCTTTCTTTGGAATTGGTCTAACCCGGACTGATCTCTAACAATCGGGGATCTTCCCGAATGGCAAACACGTACTGATTAATTCAGCATTAGCTGATCGGCGCATGCTTTTAACAAATGGGGTGTCAATCGATCGGGACCGTGAGCTTTGTTGGTTTGGAGTCCCCTCAAGACTTAGAGAACCTCGTTCGGAGAAATAGGTTTTATAGCATCATGGGTTCGAGAAGGTTGGGGGGAGCTTGAGGCAGGTACAGAAGCGAATTGATAATTTAGTACCTCAACGTTGGTACAAGAATTGCTGCGTGAGTCACAGAGTTCTCAAAGGGTGGCTCACATCTCACGACAGCTTTTATCATCCGAAACAGTTTCAACGTACATTCCGTTCAGATCTCTTACTTCCGTTCTAGTCAGAACAGACAGCTCCTTCACGCTGATACGCCTATGGGTCATGTGGTGGTGGTGGCGCAGTGGTTTAGTCGCTGTCACCGGCGTGCTTTGGACCCTATGGTTCGAGCCTCGCAACCGCCACCCGACTTGGATGGTGGACGGCTCTGCTGTCGTTCGGTTCGATACCACATCTATTCTATCGGGGCCTTATGTGGTTCGCCACTCCAAATCTCGCGGGCTTAGGTTGCCGATTTCAATCACTGAACAGCAGGTCCTCGTGACTATGGGGTTCCCCCCGTCTGCTGTTCATGACACCTAGGTGTAATAAAAAAATATAAGTCATCTCTTTAGCACGACCGAGTGGCTTAAGGAGCTACGAAGAAAACCTGTCAGTTCGAATATAAGTAGTTCGGCGGAAAATTTTGTCATAGCAGAAATTAAGATAATCGGTGGGTTGTTCGCAAGATAAAGACAGCTGATTATTGGAGAACACAGAAAATTCGGCAGAAGGAACTAAGTCCCGGAGCCTGGACAACTTCTCAGAGGAACGATTTCTCTTCCTTAGAGTATGACAGGCGGGTCGAATGTGAAGATAATGGTTAGTTGTGCAGTCTATCTTGGTAAAGATGAATGACTCCGACTGATGACCTAAACCGGACCAGGGGTTGTTTTTCTGTAAGCATTTTCCCCACTATATGATTTGTACGAGCATGCACGATTGGAAATCACGGTAAACTGTTGTTCGCTCAACTGGTCGTTTTCTCAACGAATTAGNACGAATTAGAAATTATGACCTTACCTGCTTTCAATCCAAGTAAGAACACATTGATTGGCATGTAATGCTGGTGTCTTTCTTCAGTTGGTGTTTTGTGAAGCTCGGACGCTTTCAATATACCAAGTTAAGTTATGAGCAAAAGGTATCTTGAGGCACGTTCGTTCTCTGATCTTCCGACGATGACCAATCGCTTTGCGTTATGTAACTATCTGACCTCATTTTATGGAAACAATAAAAATTGCTTGAATAGGTAACGTACGTGACTTGTGAGCTTAGCAGTATGTATGACTAATTTTTTCGGGTTGATTACCTAACCGAGTACGTGATTCCTATCAAATATTCCAAATTGTAATCTCGCCTTAAAGTGTAATGTTTCGGTTACATATTGCAGTTGAAATGACTGTCGTAGTTTCATAACTCACATAACACTTACACAATAACATTGAGAAATAGGAGTGTATTTTTCAACTTGCAACTATAATGAAATCAGATGCCGGAACGAAGAAGGAAGAAAACAATAAGTCTTGCGATATGTACATATAACTTCGACCAGTGTGAACCACCAGTGCGCTTGCACTTCTGCGAGGTGCTTCGGTTACCTATTTCATCCACCAACGAAGGGCTTAGTAAAGAAGAGAGAAAAACTGTTAGTGATAACATGATCCTGAAGGAGTGTGCAATCTATATTGGAGATAGAATAGGTCAAATACATAAAGAGGTAAACTCTCTTTCAATGTTTGCCTTTTACGAAAAGGTCGACGGTACTCACCGATGCACGCAAGCAAAATGGGTCATCGGATTCTGTACGCCTCATAAGCCGGGCAACTGTGCTATGCATGCAGCTTCGATCTTTGCATACGCATTTAACTATCCGATCTATGTGCCCAACAAATAGACCGTAATCTGACAGTCACCGCCGTTTTTTACTTGAATCAACTGTGGTCCATAAGCACACAAGAGAAGCGGAATGTTCATATTTCTTCTTATGGGTTTTAATCCTATAGTCGAATTAAATTGTTGATAGGGTTATCATCCGAGTATTTCTGTTACTTTCAGATAACCTGATCACAATTAAAACTTTATGTTAGCTTCAATCCAGTGATTAAAGCGTTTACATATCACTATAAAATTAAAGTGCTAGTGTTTTGCGGTCAGTTTGAAATTCGAAGATTGTGTGATTATTACTTATTAAAGGTGTTAAAACTGACTTTATTGAATATTCGGAAATGATTTATCAGTTTTCTTACTTTTTTCAGGTTCCACCAATCGACAAAGATAAACCAGGCAAATGCCTTCCTGATTTCAAGGGAAATATAGTGTTTAAGGATATCGACTTCGCTTACCCCCTGCGTCCAGATATAGTAGTAAGTCATCTGCAGATTTCTGTCTCTTTGAACTTGGTGGCATTTTATGTCGTGGTACAGGCAACAATGTAACAATAATAGTGTACTCTAGACCAGTAGTGCCATGATGCGAGGAAATTTTCCATCCACGAAGTTTGGCGTTCTTTTATCTTCTAAGCTAAGCAAGTCTGACAGCACTTGATACAGACAACTGATCTTTTGTCCTTCGTTCTTGAGGATCCGTTTCCCTTTCACATATAATAGAACCTTCAAGTTTGCACACTCCATACTGCAGAGAAATATCTTTTATTTGGAAATACAAAGTAAGACACGACACTGGGAAAAACATCTGATCGCATCAGCGTGACAATTAAGATAAAGAAGCATGTTTTTGTCAGCATTG
The DNA here is from genome assembly GCA_900618425.1 of Echinostoma caproni. Taxonomy (NCBI): domain Eukaryota; kingdom Metazoa; phylum Platyhelminthes; class Trematoda; order Plagiorchiida; family Echinostomatidae; genus Echinostoma; species Echinostoma caproni. The sequence goes on from UZAN01040230.1 coordinate 19,335, forward strand.
ATTTTACTATCTTTTGTATCTTCTTCATCATCATCGTACAGCGAAATACAGTGAGGCGAACTTCACTGATCGCTGACAAACTTGCAATGCTTACAAAATTCGTGGTGAAATCTAAGGAGAACAGGGATTGGACCTACTATGAGGGAGGGGGATGAAGATGAACCACTATAGTCAACACAGAGTGCACAAACGAACTCTGCATACATACCGTTTCAAGCATTCTGGCCTGATAAGAAACGACAACAAGAACACCACTGCTGCCTTTTCGCTGCCATATCCTTCAGTGTCTCCAACCAACCGGTTATGGAGTCTTTCGGACCCCAACCTGGAAGACGAGAGACACCTACTCTACCTAAGGGTTCCGTGTATTTCTTCATGCCTCGTTTCCACGTCATCTGTTGGCCTCTACGTGGTTTCCTCCAACCCTATAGCGAATAAGGCGCGATATGGTAGACGGTAGGTGGGCATACACAATACATGCCCTAGCCAACGAAGCCTACCAATCTGAATTCGATGTGCTAGTAGGTTTATGCTTGACAGACTTCCAAACACACGACGGCTTATCTCCATGTTACTAACCCGTTCGCCCCATCCCACGTGAGCTGAACTGTGTGAACACCGATAATCGAAAACCTCTAGCCGACTGATATCTTCTACTCGCAAATTCAAGGCCTCACAACCATAAAGCAGAACTGAAAGAACGGTGGCATTATATAGACGACCTTTCAGCTTTAGTGAAATGTTGCGTCTACGCCAAAAGTGTTTCAGTCTTCCTTATGCTGCTAGAGCCTTGGAAACGCGAGCGGTTATTTGCTTTGTTGCGCTTCCGTCATTGGTCAAGCAACTGCCTAAGTAGGAGAAGTAATCCAACATAACTAATTGCTGACTGTTTAGTTTCAGAGTGAAAGCAGGCGAAATTCAGTCCTGCAGCATCACTTTGCAAAACACATACCGAATGTGGCAACTGCACTTGTTAGTCTATCAAGTGTGCTTTGCGCGTCCTCTATACGTTCGAACAGACAGACGACGCCATCGGTGTATTCTAGGTCGCAGTTTTTCTCCAGCGGTCCACTCAATTTCTACGTTTGGGAGACTACTAAGTGCGTTCTTCAGTATTTCGCCTACGACGAAATTGAACAGAAACGGCGAGAGTGCATCCGTGACGAACGCCGCTGCTGGTGACGAACGGCCTACTTATTTTGTTGTAAACCCTCACTCGAC
>UZAN01040230.1:21714-33191 GCA_900618425.1 Echinostoma caproni
GTTCGCTGAAGTATTCTTGAAAACGAACCAAAAATGTTCAATTTGATACATCATATCCAGGTCTTTGCTTTCAGATATCACGTTGACCGTGTAATCTGGTTGGCTACCTAATTCCATGAGTTTGTTACGGTATTGGTATCCTCTAGAACACAACCATACTATTGCTGCTCATGCTATCAGATCAACAGATCTACATAGTTCAAGGATTGGAACATTAGTCGAAATAAACTCGAAACACTTCAACTAGTGTGTGCGTTCTGAAAATCCTTTTTGAGTACGCGTGTCCCAACCAGCTCAAAATAGTATGTTTAATCCCGGTGATCAGTACTAGTGAGGTACTGCTCACATTGGTGAGTAGTATATTTCGGGTGCGCATTGAAGGTAATCAGTGGATTTTCAAAGCATTCGAAGGCGGTTTGAAGGATTTAGCTGTTGTAGCATCAGAAGATACGAAGAGACTGTCAGGTTGCTTTCGCACTGATCACGGGCCTTTCGTGAATCAACGAACCATATTTTGTGGATTACATGCTTCTTTCTGTATAATCTCACTTACCTCTTATAAATTTTGTTCTTCCAAAAGACAACTCTCCTCAGTCCGGTACTGGGACTGATACTGCAGAAGTAATCTAAACACTTCTTACCAGAGCAACACACTTTGTTCCGGTTTGTTAAACCAGTTTAAATTGATTCATTCACAACAAAAATCTTCATTAGTGATAGAACAGTGCATTATACCATCAATAGATTTAGACAATCTTTTACTTCGTCATGTCTACTGTTGATGTTCACCCCGTCTGGTGCTCTCACTGTAAAAACACATTCAGCATTTCACATTTACCTTATCTACGTAGATCAGTCCAGAAATGCGTATTTTAATGGTTTTCCGGTAATCTAACCAATCCATCGGGATTCATCGACTAAGAAATATAAGCGTCACACGAAGGTTTATTCCCATGCCAGAGGACACCAATCATTTCTTGAATTTACCGAACCATGCTTGTTTCTGCTGGTCAGCTTTTTCGTGACAACTTGTCAGCCCGTAGCAACGGAATTTTCAAATGATGCCCAAAGTACTAATTACCTGTTTAGAATTCAACCAAATGACTGAGAAATGCAATGGATCGCCTGTGTCTTGCGGCAAAGAGGAGCTAATGGCCTACATGCTCCGGTATGTATAACTTCTCTTGCCGTAATGATTAGTAATGCAACAGAAAATCAAGTTTTGACGTTGCTGCACGTCAAACAGTTGTAACAACCCTAATCTTTTGAATGACTGAACTGACTGTTTAATGGAATGTCTATTGCTGTTTTTCGGTGGACTAATTTCTGTTACACCGTTCATTGAAGATACTTTATAATTGATTTCAGATCTTCCATCGAATATCCCGAGAACTAAACAGTAATGTATGAGTATTGATTTCGTCTATGAACTTTTGTCTCTTTAAAGGTTTTGAAGAAATTTAATCTCGAGTTGAAAAGTGGGCAAACGGTCGCCTTGGTGGGACCCAGTGGATCAGGAAAGAGCACCATTGTTCACTTGATTCAGCGGTTCTACGATCCACTGAAAGGCGAGGTAAATCTGTGTGAAACTGAAGATTGGTTTACTGGACTGTTTTGTTTGTGGCTAAAATTTATTCTATAAGAAGCACCAAGCAGATGTTCTGTCCTTGTCGGGACTCATCATCACTGTTTATCTTCCGGGATTCGAGCTGTGGATCCTCGCGTCTGACGTGGAATCTCTTCACACCGAGTGACATGCGCGACAACCATCACTTTGTTGAACTGTCATGTGAAATCAGATTGTTATGGTTGGTTTTCTCATTCGATTTTACAGTCACTGTGTCTTTTTTTGTGGGTTTCACTTTTTGTTAGTTCGCTTAATTTTAACGTAATGGATGAACTTATTTTAAGATATCGGTATCACTCTATCTTATGGTATTCTCGATGTATTTCTAAACTATTATGTTGATTCCTATAGCTTTTATTTTGTTTGATGTTCAGTTACTCAAGAAATTTGACAAACAGTTAATCACCAACCAGACCAACACTTTCAATGCAGTAATTGCTTCATCATTGTAGCAGTTGGTAGCATCGGTACTTTTCTTATACTCTGACAGCAAAATACCTATGCTACTCGTTTTTGACTTTTGTAAGTCACGATTGAGATTATAGTCGTTGCCTTAAAAGTGTTTTCCGCGACACAACATAAGAAAATAGCTCTGAGGGTCAGGACAAGAGAATGTTCGTTGATTTCCCCTCAAGTATGGTCTGCCTCTTGAAGTTTATCAGTACCCATAAAACGTTGATCGAGTGTTTTCTCTTCATCATCTCCGTCTCAGCAGACCAATATTTTAGTATTTCTCTGTTTATCTCGAAATCTCTTGGTGCATTGTGCTCAGACTATTCTATGCCGTATGGGGGAAATTAATACTATGCTAGCATATTAGTACTGTCTTTGCGAAACCACCCATTCAGCCACGCTGGACAGCGAAACAACAATGCTTGTGAATTATTATTCTTCTCTGCATCGTTAGTCCACTGAATTTCTCAGTTTTCTCTTCGATCCTACTTTCAATCATCTTGTTTTTCTCCTTTCGTTCATCCAAATCGGCAGCCAAAAGATAGCAACCAAAAGCGTCGCACCGAAATGCATGCTTAATGGTTGTTTAAAATAACTGAACTGATTCTTCACGGCTGATAACAGCAGAGTGAACAAGTAACATGAAGTACTCCAAGGAAGACAAAGTCCCAGAGTTTCATTAGTCTTGCGATCATAGTTACTTTTTCGATCTCACTCCAGTGAGGGCCGTTGTAACATGTCAAAAATTGCTCTCTGATAATACTGACTACTTCTTAAAAATCGTCTTTTTCTTTTATGTGTTCGAAAGGATGTCAGAAACCTAGAAATATCCTAATTTACAGTCTCTGTAGGTCGTTTTCGGACTGCAATGGTGATAAGGCATGCTCAAAATTGACTTTTACATCCTATGCGAGAGAAATTTCGTTTCTACTATGTATATCAAGAGTGTCTAACTGATTGTCGCACGTCTGTCTTTAATTTATGTACCGAAATTTATCGGATTATTAAAGGAGTCGTCATTTAGTGCCAGGCAACCATTTGTATTCGGAATAAGATTTTTTCAACTAAAAGAACAGAAAACTAATTACATTCATTTCCGTTTTAAATCTTCATATCGCGTCAGTTGATAGCTGAAGTGACAATTAGAATCTCCTGCAAACAAATAGCGCAGAATGCACTCAGTTATCACTTTGTTCGTTTTCATATACGCTATCTTTGATAAGTTTTATCACCAAACACTCATATAAACCGGGAACAGACGCGAATAAAGACGCACTGTAATGTAAATATACTGAAATTTTAATTTATCAAAGAAGTGCCCTCTCCAAATTGTCCATTTATTGTCCATGCACGGGAATCATTTCTTATTGCACGCCAATATGTGGTGATTTACATTTGAGGTAGAACCCCATAGTCAGGACGACCTATTGTTTACTTATGCTAAACGGCAAAAACTATGGTCTGGAGCTGGGATTGCTGACCTGTGTCAAACACTGGTGGAATTTAGTCTACGAGCGAATATAGTTTAATGAACTAATCGTTACCTGTTATCACATCAGACTTCTCAAGCTGTCTCGCTATTCCTTCTGAGTGTGTCCAGAAAATGGTTGAACAGATTATGCCTTGTCCTGCCAACTAATCAACTCCACTCTATCTTACATTCCATAGCCAGCTCATATCTAGCCCGTGAATGTATCCGCGGTTAAAGGACAGAATACCCGAATCTGTTACCTCTTTCACTTACTCCTGTGGAGCAAAGTATGTTGGCCGCACAAATAAGCGTCTGTTCGAGCGCATTCGTGAGCACCATGCTGCGTAACTGAGAAGTTTAGTAATAAGGTAACTCACACGTGCGGTTGTGTTGTCATTTGTTGACACACCACAAACATGACCGACACGTTCCGATCACTGTACAGAGTAAAAACGGGACAGTCTAGACACGTACGGTTTCGTAAACTATCCACAGTAGAGCCAGTCAGCATTCTTATCCACAACCACCTTCTGTGTGTTCAAAAACAACTTAAACAAGCACTCAAGCTCCCATGACCAGATTGCCGACAACGGACCCATCATAAACCATCGGAATAAGTGATAATTAACTCTTAACAAACTTAGGTTACCCAGGTTCAAAGTGGAGACCAATTATGATGGAAATTGTTCAGCATTTTATTAACTTCCCTTCCTTCCTATCCGTAACTGGTCATATATATTGTGTTGCAAGGATTCAGATGCACTGAAAGCGAACTTGTTTGCCAGCTTGGGTTTTCATGTGTTCTGTTAATGCATTCAGCGGTAACTGTTGTGGAAAATATTCGTTTTTGGTGCTACTTTTTATTTCGTACTTCTCAAAGTTGACGTTTCTTTCGTAAACTCCCCGCATTGTCAGATTCTCGTGGAAGGCGAACATATTCGGGAATTGGACCTAAAAGCATTCCGATCTCAGTTGGGATGCGTTCAACAAGAACCTATTTTGTTCGAAGGGACGGTAGAAGATAACATACGGCTCGGAAAGCTCGATGCAACCGAGGATGAAATCATCGAAGCTGCGAAAATGGCCAATGCACATGATTTTATCTTACGTCTTCCAGAAGTACGTTAATCTTTCGGGATTGAGTAAAACAGTCAGACTTGAATTTGTATAGGAAGAAAGTTCACCTTTGTATCGTTGAACTCAACGTTCAATTGGTTCATTTTAGGGTTACCAAACAGTACTCGCGGAACGCGGAGGGGGTTTATCCGGTGGTCAAAAACAACGTATTGCTATCGCTCGTGCGTTGATCCGGAAACCTAAATTGCTGCTCTTCGATGAAGCCACATCTGCGTTAGATACGCGGTCTGAGCGCATCGTCCAAGATGCATTAGACCAAGCCTCCGCTGGTCGCACAGTCGTCGTTGTGGCTCATCGACTAACAACTGTCCGGAATGCCGATCTCATCTTGGTTTTGGACAAGGGGGTGATACGAGAAAAAGGCACGCACGATCAGTTGGTGGCACAAGGCGGATTGTATGCTGCAATGCTAAGCAATCAGGTGTGTTTAGAATAGTTCGAATCCCACCACCACCGCCTGACTTTCCCCATTGTATGTTGAATGGTATCCTTTTGATTAGCCACTTCCCCGTTCCTGAAAATTGTATTGTATATTCAATAAAAGGAAGTAAAATGAAAAATATCCAGGGAGCCTAACGGGAGCTAGGTGACCTATTGTCCTGATAAGCATTTTCATACCTTATACCAGGTGTTAGTTTGACCATCCTTGACCTTTTTCTATTCACTTTCTGCCTCGGTAAGCATCGCTCGCTGTGGCAACCTATCTGATGACATGCGCAGCACATCTCCGAACCAGCGTAATCTATGGAGGTTGACTGCTTACTCCAGTGGGCGACCGCGTTTACCTAAAACTCTGCACCTGATCTCAGTATTGCTCTTCCAGCTGCCCAATCAGACTCGTGCAATGCGAAGTAGACAGCGGTGTTCGAACACCGACAAGCTACCTTCATCCTGTTCCCGTAATGGCCAGACTCTGCACCGTATAGCAGCACTGGCCGAACTACCGCAGCATACTCTCAACCATTCGTAGACAAACGGATGTCGCGACGGCGTCACAGATGTTTCAAGTTCGAAAATGCCAACCAAGCCTTTTGTGTGCGAGCTGAGACTTCATCCGAGATGCGTCCACCGAGTGAGATGTAGCTGCCCAAATAACAAAACATAACATTTACTCTATTACTTCCCCAGTTAGAGTGAGGTTGGGCACTGGATTAACCCAGTCTCGTAGTAGCATTTTTCAATTGAAAGTGCAAAACGCATACCGAACATAGTTACGCTGACATTCAAGCAATCCACGAAAGCTTGCAACCTGGATCTTCACTTAGTAGCACAATGTCGTCTGCATGCTCTAGATCAGTCTACCACCTGGGTGTTTCGAATAACATTTCAGCCACATTGAATTGTTTCTCCGGCAAACCGAATTTATGAATAAAATATTTCATTGTGAATAACACCTTCCAAATATTGATGTTCTGGTAACACTAATTAGGTATGCTTAGAACACAATTTAAGGCGAACAATTGTTTTAAATAACTCATACTCATGCCCGTACACCTTATTTAAGAGAATAAAACCTAAGGATTGGGAGGATAACATTGAAATGTGAGGAATCAATCACTTTACGTATGTTGTGCACACCCCATGCTCACTTCTGTGCTTCCAGGGTTTCCCAGTTATGTCACGTTGACCGTGTGGCCCACTTCTGAGGGATCGGTGTTGTGTAAAACTGTGCGGGCAGGCGTGAGGGGTCGATTCGCGAACCCATGGGAGATGGAAAGCTTGGATAAGACGCTTCTGGGCGCATAGTTCGGGGGTCAAATGTTAAATATAGATGTCTTCGGTTAGGATCATCGTACGCATCCTAACACATTTGGATTGGTTCGGTGGAATCTGATAAATAATGTGGAATGCTTCACTTAGGTTAACAGGATGGCCAGTGTCTACCGAATGAGCGAGAATGGACAGATCCGGAACCATCTTGGCTCAGTCAGCGCATGGTGTTCTTTCATACGGATAGATGACTGCCGTGCCGTACGACCGACGAACAGTGCGTCACAAACGCATCTGAACGAGTAAACGTTCATTGAAGCGGTCGACATCGATAGTTGGTCTTTATTCCGTTTGGTTATCAGTGGCAAACGTTTGAAAGAGCAGCGTACCTGTGCTGCCTTGAATGTGACTTTGACCGCTCCATTCAGTCGTCCTATGAGGGTTTCAGCGGCCACTTCGCACTTAAAAGGATGACTAAAGAAAGGGTCCTTCTTTTGAACCTTATCAGTGTGTACTTTTTGTACCTGTTACGCCATATTTCGTTGAATGAAATGGTCGGGGTAGCCCTTGCTTCTGAGCACGCTGGAGATAAACTTGCGTTCATCTTCTAAAACTTCTCGTGAGCAGATTCTCTGAGCTCTAGATATCAAACATTTTATCAGTTTTCTCCTCAGCTTATTAGATACGTAACTAAATATTCGTGTATTGTCCACTACATGTTTTTTTCGGTACACACGGCGTTGTATAGATGCACTACGTCTTTTTATGAGAAGTATATCTAGAAACAACATCCGATCGTCTGCTTCTACCTCCTTTGTAAATTTCATGGCCTTGTGTGCAGAGTTGAAGTTTTCTAGCTGTTGATCCAGTTCGCAGTTTGAATCAGCCATGCAAAATCTGTCGTCTACAAACCGAAAATATTTATGAAAACTAGTAACGGCGCCTCCAAAAGAGGTCCTAATTTTTGATTCAATTGGTATTCCTTCCTTTTGTTGGTAGACCGTTCCGTTGAAAAATCAACGTTATATGTACACCGAAATAAACGTTCTCAGAGCGCATCTCTGGGTATCCCAAAATCAATTTCGTTATCAGGAATATGTTTTATGATGAACTGAATGGGTCGTTTATGAAAAGTGTCGTGATATCCATGGACAGCATCACTTTATCTGGCACGTCTATATTCCGTATTGCGTCCATAAATTGGAAGGTATCCTTAACACTATATACCGATAATCGTTTTCTTTCGGGTTCAAGGATTTCAACCAACCAAACTGTTCGCCTAAAATTATGTTCTAAATGCGAGTATGGGCATGTTTCCAATGAAGTATGTTTACTTTAGGAATTTCTGTATGAAGTCAGTACGATGTAAACGGAGCTAATGACTACTGGTGTGGGTAAAGCTTCGGGATAAATTTGTGAAAAACCAATGGAATACAGTGAACCAATGCGACTCTATTGGTTACTATGGCGCACGCGTACTCAACACGCTAAAAGTGTACACTAGGCCAAAAATCCATTGGTGTTAGCTTCCAGGTTTTGTAAAGTTTAAATTTGCTTATATTCTGTCATAGTACAGTCATTTTTGCTTCACCGTTCTCCGAACTTGTGTTCTCCCTTGTGATGACGTGTGTAAGAGAGAATTACGTTGATTGAAGCTTCTCGATCATCCTTGTTTGCTAAGCATAGCCGAGTTGGAAAAGGGCGAGCAGATTAGCGAAACTCAAGGAAGACCTCAGAAGTGTCTCGATAGAAAATTCATTAACACAACGAATTAAATTAAATAGACTGCCCCGGATGGCGATACGAGTTGCGGAGGCCTATTAGTTGTCTTTCGCATCCTGTTTGCAGTTGTGAATCTGAGGTGGAGATGAATGACCCTATGGTTGGTTGTCGTGACACACCTTGAAACATGACAGCAAACTGACGGCTGTGTCATTTTTGCCATTTTTATCAGACCAGACTTGATAGTTTGTTATGTTTATGCGTTTAAACAACACCCCGTGTTTTATATATTGGTTCGCTTTTCCTTTCTATTTCCTAATCAAATTTCATTCACTATTCACCTTGCGCATATTCGATTCCTATCGAATGACAGACGCACAGTTAAATGCTCCATGTTTATTTAAATTTGTTCAGTGTAAGTACAAATGAGTATAAACTGAAACTGAACTCTCACTGTTCTCTGAAGTGCACCATCGAACGATGAAACAATCGTTCTTCATTGTGGATATTCTATCCAGTTATATCATAAATTGTTCTCGTAACCGGAAGTAACGGATGATTGGTGTTCTGTACCAAATGGAAAAATCTCTGACTGTTCCACGAAGTAGTCGTCCGTTGGATTCCATTATCCATGGGCTCTTTGTGAGTTCCCCTTCGTTTAACTGTAAATTAATGGTGCTGATTTTGATCTAACACTTTCCCTCTGACAAGAATATTGATTAAATGGCTAGTATACCCCTAGTGCAGCCATGAATCAGACTTTCCCTCGGCGGAAGGGTGTATATGGCCACGGTACTTCGTATTATTTTCTTAAAGGTTATTAGGCCTGTCCTATTCGTTGTAAGAATGCTAATCGACTTCGTGTATTGAACCACCGAAACATTGCTGGTATCCTATGACAACACCGAGTGACCGTTAGCGAGGTTCAACGTCGTGTGTTGGGTGCTGATAGTCGCTCGCTGAAAGGGAAAACTGCTCTGCAGAACCTCCGATGACTCAATAATGTTTTGCGTTTGTCCGTTCATTGTCCACCTCTGCGTGCTTTCTGCATGCCCTGGGCAGGGCTGGAAGAAGCCATACGGTGGTCAGATCGTTGCTTATCGTCGGTTGTGAGGAAGTTAACTTCAGTATTGGGGTCCAAAATATGATGATTGTGGTTCGCTAGATACACCTAAAGATCACTCAGAATGGCAGTCGGCGGATGAATGCTGTACTATCTGTCTGTTGAAATTTTGTACCCCATAATGGGCAAACAATAATGAAAAAGATAAAACACGTGTGCGATGAAAAGAATGTTGTAAATCATGTGTAACAATTGTAGCTCGGGATGCGGGTGATGTTGCCTATCCCAGATACGAAACGTTCTTAAACGATACTTCTAGCTTACAGAACATACCAACACCAAGACCGTTGCTCTTGTTATTCTTTGCTATCTGCTACCTATTTCTCTTCTGTGCTTAAAGTGACAACTTTTCATTTTCATTGTTGTAGCATAGACACCGTGTTTATTCCGAAGCCGGCGTTGGATATAATAAGATTTACCTCAGGCTTGGATCCAAGGCCACAGGTATCCTACGTGGTGTTGAAGGGATCTCAGGTCATGTTTCAACTTTTAGCATCGAAAAAATTGGTTAGATAGACGATGATAAGCTCATCACGTCTATGGTTTGTGTCAACAACGGATGAGTGTAATCTATAATTCTTCCGAGTCACGATCATCGTCTATCGTACAGTAGAATCTGNTCTGTGATTACGTACAGAACGTTATCCAACTATAGTGCCGTTCAATGAACCGGAACACCCTTTTGCTCTCCATTGTGCTAGACAAGGAACCGTGGAGGTGTACATTAGCGAATCAGTAAGGTTCCGTCATTCACTCCTTGGGAAGGTTGAACTCAAAGATCTTCGAAAGAAGCTTCTGATGCTCTCAGTATTCTTATGTGCCTTGAAAGTAAACTTGAGCACAAATTTATCGGAGCTCTCGTTCATACAAATGATGAAGGCAGATTACCNGTCCTAAAGTGCTCCAAGATGACAGGCAGATCTCCTTTTTATTTCCCGATTAATGGCTGTGATCTGGTTTCATACTTCACGCAAATGGCTACTGAACCTAATACGGTTGACAATTGAAGCTTCAACTCCTTAGTTAAGTGTAGTATTCATTCTGCGCTAACCTACTTAACGGTTTAAATCAAAGATTGTAACTTCAGCATAGCCCCTCGAAGCTAACTATAGGGTCTCGTTCTTGAATTAGAACCTCGAAGGCACAGTACTCATCGTTTTAAAAAAATCTATCATCGGCACACTTTCTGGGATTGCTGAGGTTAGGCGTGGAGTTTTTGGCAGTCGCGGTCGTCCACTGGAGCAAGTGATCGACCTCCATAGATTACGTTGGTTGGTGCATGTTTTACGTATGTCACCAAATAGGTTGCAATGGCGAGCGATTTTCGCCGAGGCAGGTAGAGGTTGGAAAAAGGTCAAAGGTAGTCGAACTAAGACCTGGCATGAGGGTATGAAAATCCTAACCAGGAGATTAGATCACATAGGCCCCGTTAGACTCCTTTGCTGGGGACCTCGGGATGATGGTCACCGATGGTTAAAGGCACTGAGTGATATAGCTGAGTGTCACAAACAGTGACGCTCGTGCATCCACTCATTCCCCTGACACCATTCTATATGAATTCTTCATCTTCCGCCCGGATTTGCTTTTAACATTTCAATCTTCTTTCTGCTCTTTTATCCAAATGGGGCACCAAAAGACAGCAACCAAAACCGGCGCACGAAAGTGCATGGTTAACGATTGTAAAAACTGAACTGAACTGAAAGGTTCTGCATAAAGTTCTTCAATATGGAGAGCCTCGAATTCTAAGGCTGATGAGTTTTCATAAACCGCGTTGAATTTTGTGCTATGGCTCAAAAGATAGGGTCATGTGCTTGACGCACATGATGAACTGGTAAAAAAATCAATGCAGTGATCAGCATTTGTCCTATGCGGCGGGAGATGTATCGTTGTACTGGCAGCTTCTTATCAAAGCTTGATGAATGGGTTGTGGTGGAATCCGTTCACTGAATTATAAGGATTATCTTTCAAAGCTTTCATTTTCAATTAGAGAACCCAACTAAAAGGTGTGGGAAAAGAAAAGTAGGAGCCGATCTATTACTGAATAGGCTTTTCTGTCATTTTCCGTCCTACACTTCAGGTCTGATCAGATCTACTTAACAGCAGGTAAAGCTAGAGGTCTTTTGAATCTTTTTGAATCTAGCATTACTTTACTCAAGTGAACCTGCAAATCACCATTATCCATGACTATTTCTATGTTGACGTAACTGTACTCGATCAACAGACACTAACACTGA
>UZAN01040230.1:44548-66459 GCA_900618425.1 Echinostoma caproni
TAGCTCGCAGGGTTACTGAGGCGCGCAAGCCATCACACCACGTCAAGGTGCAGTCTCGTCGTGATGGTGTAGCACTGGTGGTTCAAAAACGACAAATCCCGACCTGCAAGGATCAAAACAGAGTTAGGTGGTGTCTGCAACGTCGGCTGACGAAGAGCCTCAAGATGGGCCGTGGAAACTGGTGGGTAACAATAGCTAGTGAACGGACAGCAGTGGCATCCTTGTCATTTCTTATCAGGCCAGAATGCTTGAAACGGTATGTATGCAGAGTTCCCTTGCGCACTCTATGTTGACCATGGCGGCTCTCCTTCTTCCCTCTCCCGCAAAGTAGGTCCAATCCCTGTCCACCTTAAAGTTTACCACTAACCTTGTATGCACTGCGAGTTTGGCAGCAATCGGTGAAGCTTGCTTCACCGATTTCACTGTGTGATGATGACGGTTGGTTTGGAATCAGGGTTATTAGGCAAGTCCCCTAGGTGAACTGCCAGTGCTTGACCAACCTGGTTATGGCCTCGGATATTGGCTTTTCGTCCCCTCGTTTTGCCAAGTCAAATCATGAGTGTACCTTATTCATCTAATGTGAACAGAACTACCATTGCAAAGAATGGTATTACTTTCGCTTTTGCACATATGCTATTAAATATGAATTCAAAGATATGACAAATAGTCACTTAGATGATAACGAAGAAGACACTGAGAACGCGTAAAAAATGAAACTTTCAGCTTGAAAATTCACATTTAACTGTGCATAAGTTCGTTTGATATTCGTCCCCTAGAAACCAACAAACGTGAAAAGGTACAACGGAGTTATTAAATACAATGGTACAAGTATATCAAGGTTTAAATTTATTGCGGGTGACAAGTTGAAATGGAGATGCACAGGCCTGAGTATAAAGGATGTAATGCATCGGACAAGGCAGATTCACACAAGCGGTCACGCCTTAAAATGTTGGTTGACAATGGAATCAACCAGCTCCTCATAAGATACGGCTTCATATCTAGAGATGCTTTTCAGAGAGCGTCTAATTATTATGAAATCCTTGGACAGTAGACCGGGGAAGATAACGGTTGAGCAATAGGTCCAAAGGCATAAAATGCACGAGAAAATAAATTTGGAGACGATGTACAATGGCCCCCTCAGATGCCAAAGGCGTGAAATATAAAAGGTTAACTTTTTGTCAAATAAATGTTTGCTCTACGTGATAGGACCATTTGAGGTCAGCAGGCAGGAGACACCTAAGGTATTTGAAGTGTAGTGACCTTTCAACTTTTAGATTATTGATTAAGTTATTGGGAACAGATGAGCCAGAAAGTGTTGATAGCCTACGGTTATCGGAAAAGAAAACTTCAATGCGTTTGTTCTGGTTTAAAGGAAGATCAACACTATCGGACCATTCAGATATGGATGACTGAAGGGGGTTAGTTGAGGGGTTGTTGTTGTGAGATGCACGACCAACTACTATCTGATCGACATATTTGGATGCGAAAACATTTGGGGTGATTGGCATGTTTTGGATTACACTCTGGTTTACAGTAACAGTAGAAGAACTAATATCACTGAGATAAGTGAATTGGCGTCGGCCGACAAAATAGTCGTGCATCCAATTCAAAGATGTGGCGGGAGATTATGTTGCCGCAACTGTGACAATAGGATATTTCTGTCAACAGAGTTAAACGCGTTCGTGTAGTCCAAGAAACCAACAGGAACAATTTTGTGTTTTTGGTCTGCAAGGACATAAGTGTGTAAAAACTTACATCCGATCTTTTGAAATCACCAGCGACGATGAATACAGATGTGACAGATTTCTCCAACATGATTGGATAGAATATATCCAGGAAGGTAGACAACTCATCAGGGGTACTGTCGGGAGTGATGTATATATTTGAAACGGTGATCGAAGAGTGACGCAAGAGAAAACATGATTTGCATTCTACAGAAATACAAGAAATGTTTTTTGTGCAGGGACCGAATATGCATTTGGTGGAGTTACACCACGATCGGCGCAAATATGTAATGACGCCGCCACCTTTAGTGGCGGTGATCGATCTGTACGAAATAATTGGAAGCCTTCGATCTGAACCAATCTGTCCTAGACGGATTCTTGGAGAAGTAGCACACAACTTTTGGAGTACCCATCGTAGTGAATCAAAAGACCGATGTTCGATGGCTTACAAAGAATTCAGCAGACATTCGACGACAGAATGATCGGAAAACCAATGCTCTTCAGGTTTCGGTGCTCGAGTGCAACTTTCCAGCCTGCACGATGTTTTTTCCGTCTACCATTTGAATTTCTGATGATTCTTTTAACCTTATTTCTCACAAAACGAGAAAAGGCACGTAAGGATGGTTCGGTGATCTATTTTAAGGAAATCAAATTGAGTGCGTTGTAAGTAATCCTTGAGGTCACCGGAATTGATATCCAGAGGTATATCCAGAGGTAATGTGTGATGAAAAAAGCTCCAGCGAGAACAAAAAATGACACGGCCAATGGTAAAACACCTCCGTCACGGGAAGGCAGTGCATAAGGCTTCCTCAGCAGAGGCTATTTGAGACCCTTGGTCTGATAGGAACATTTCGCCAGGTGCAAGTGAAGGCTAATCAGCTACAAAACAAGACACCCACCCTCGATTACACTGAGGCTTACATAGACCATACCACACTGAAAATGGGGGAAATTGTGGTGATGGTGGCGTGATTCAAACACATTCTTTGGTGAGGTAATTTGGTGACCTTTACCGCTTAACCGCTTATGTATCAAAAACCGTCCAATCGTAGTCATGCGTAGGAATTCCTTATCCGAGCATCTAAGAGACACTTGAGCGCAGGTTTGGGATAAAACTGTCACTATGAGTTACTGAGGGATATTCAGGATGGAAAATGTCAGAAGAATACTGAACCCCTTTTGGTTTGTGCGGTGGAAAGTTATTCGACAATTACATGGATCAGCTATAAAATGTTAGTAGATTTTCGCAACCGAAATAAGTTGCGAATCGGAAAGGGTGTTACACAGTGATATGCAATTGTGGAATGATAGATTCAACACAAGGTTTCTCAGTGTGAAAATAACCTTAAGACCATTTGAATATCACATTAAGTCACCCTTAACCATGTGCACCTTGGCTTAACTACAAACACTTTCTGTGTTCGAAACTAACTGAGAGGTGCTTGCTAGTTGAACTTTTGATCGTATCAATGATGGATCATTTATATCAGAAACGCAATACGTTAACGGTGATCCATTGTGAATGTTATAGTGTTAATAACACAGCGATGTCGGTAGAGAATTAAATTTGCCGACGTTTCGGTTACCGTGGGTAACCTTTCTGAAGGCAGGTTTTACAATCAAATGACTTAGAGGATCACAAGTTAACGGATATTTCATCGTGTGTATGTTTGTCTGTGTGTGTGTGTGGTGGACTGAATGATTCGTTGTCCGTCATACTAACTCCCAATAACAGATGGGGTCAAGTGGCACCGTGACCTTTGTCGTGATTGCGCGTTAGGGATGTTAGGGTAGTCCAAATGCTCGGGATATCGATTCCGTCATTTCTGTTGACACATGCAGAGTGGTTGTTAATGGCCAAAGCTTCGGCATACGAGCGTTCAGTGCATGTTCGAAATCCGATTTGGAGTATTTTTGGGTTGTCGTGGTCTATAGTGTGACCTTCGCCTATGGCGTGAAGAGCGAATAAAACAACACATGGCGCATCGATTTTTCGATACACTTCTAACATCATTTGGTCACGATGTGTTAAAAATGATTAACTGTGATCCCTTTCATTCTTTTTTCACAGGGATACTTGTTCGGGGTTTCTGGAGAACGTTTAACGAAACGAGTCCGATGCATGCTATTTGAGTCTATGATCAAACAAGTGAGTTCGGTAACGCTCTTTTGCTGAGAATGGTGGAAAACCGGATTGTAAACCGACTATTATAAAGGACAAGCCTAGTCTGTAGAGCATATTTGACGAATTTTAGCCGTATTCCGTTAATGATAAGAACTTTCGGATCTTCTTTATAAAGGATTATCCAATTAAGCACTTATGTGTTACGCTCAAGATTTGAAGCTCTTTAGATACACATCGTCAGGAAACAATACTCTTTCCTCGACATGAATCAATCGTCATTTGAGGTTTAGGTTTTCGAGCAAGTCGATTGTCGGTATGAACAGGAAGCTACTCGTGAATACCCCGAGTTGTTCGTTATGAAGATAGTGAATATTTCTGGCCCCTTACCTAATTATCGATCGGGAGGTCAAACGACACATACCATACTGCAGAGACGATATCAAGCCATCTGAACAACTCACCACTAAGCGCTCAGAAACAACCACAGAAATCTACCCTGATCGCCAGGAAAAGAACGGGTGACGTAAACTCGCACACGTTCAATCACTGAAAATCACATTGAACGGAAAGATTAGCACGAAATTGACATAAAAGTCGTAATAAGATGATTACATTACAGTAATGATGCATCAATGAATTTATTGATATGAACTTCATATACTTGCAGTATTCCCAATCACTAAAGTAGAAATCAAAGTGTATGAGACTAATTGGCATTTTGGAATTAAATGTCGTCTTTGGAGCTTACCTCCATATTGAGGCGCTTAGGAAGGATAGGCCCAATTGTGAACATTGTCAGTCACACCTTGCGTGTACACGTCCACGTCCGGATGTATTCCATTTGTTTGTTGCGCCAACCCGTCGATCGTAACCTCGCGTGGAAAACGAAGATGCCGCAATTCATATAGGTGCACATTATCGTGTGACACGTCATGTTCAGGGCAGTTCGGTGTCACCAAAAGGTGCACATTCCAATATTCAACTAGCTTTATCGGGGAATATGGTGAGTGATAATAGCTCAGTGTGAATGTCGCAACTACACCTCAATCAACCTGGCTCATCTTCTGGTAGAAGTTTGCAGTGGACGAGTAGATTAATATAAGCACTTGATCTCAGGTATATGGTTTTATGGGATTCAGAATCCGTATTCGGAAAAAGGCAATAAAACATTTAAAAGGTTAAAACCCAGAAATAAATATCGCATCCGCCGCATAATTAATGGTATGTTTCTTTGACTTTCTTTACGCTATTCAAAACACAGTTTTTGTATCAGAGATACTTTATTCCTTTCCCGACGTATGATCAAAATGTTCATTGCAATAGTTTGGTACTTGGATGGTATGAATTGTGTTGCTGCTTCTATGTTACTAAACGTAGAAAAGGAAATAAAATCTGCAAGCACCACACTAATGCGATGTGAATTTGGATGACGAGGCGTACATCGGCCAACTTGATCCATGGATGCCAGCGGAACACGGTCCGATATGATTTTTCTGGGGGAAGGGGAGGGGGATGAGATACGCCACGGGACTTGGAGCAGTTAGCAGGAGGTCCAGAAATATGTGCTGCCTAGTGATCATCTAGACATGGCTATGAGCTTGAACAGTACATGAACCTGGCAGCTCCGATGAGGTCAAAGAGAAAGCTTGAAATGTAACTGGATCAGCCTGCAATGACACTCGGGCCACACTGACTGATAACGAGACAACCTGAAATGCTGAGGAGACAACTGGGAACGATTCCCGGACGTCTTGATCTGCAAGAGGTATAGAAACATAATTATATGCTGGAAATGCACCGTTGGCATTGCTTCATATTCTGAGAGCACATAAGCATTATAATGTTGTTGTACGAACCATACTCACACCTTTCCGGTTGTGGCAACGGTCACCGGCTCAATTAGACATCGAGGTGTATTGCGCACTTAGACGTTTGACCCCGTCCGAAAGGCGTATGATCCGATGAACTGGGCACCGGCTCCCAATGAACTGCGGTTTTCACACAACGCCCCGTTGCATTGCGGGTCAAGCTTTGGTTAGCCGAAGACTCCGGTTGTGGATTCCCAAGAAAATTCACTTGCCTTGGCCTGGGCAACCTGGCAGTATTCAACCCACATGCAGATTGTGGAACGTTTTTCTCTTTATAAAAATTGTTGTATCGTGATTTGTTTGGCACACAGTCTGAACTCAGACGTGTGTGAAGTATATATATATGTTGGACTGTTCAGTGGTGCACTCGGTGATCAATGCCCAAGTTACTTTGACGTTCCCATTTCGTTTATATGACCATCTGAGTTCTAACCCATATACCTGTTTCATGGATTTTTATGTTTTCATTTTGATGGGGATAGTGCGTTTTGCAGTTGAAATGTATTACAGAAACGCACCAGAGAATCATGTGTTATGTTCTTTTTATTGAATATGAATCTCTCCCCCCCCCCCCCTCAAATTGTTTGTTATCACTGTTGCGTATTTCAGGAAATTGGATGGTTCGATCTTACCGAAAATCAGCCAGGTGTTCTCACCGCTCGTTTAGCTACTGAGGCTTCCAGAGTGAAGTCGCTTTCCGGCTCACAGTTAGGCTTCATTCTTGAAGCCCTATCTTTAATCGTTATGTCCTTGGCAATTGCGTTCTTCTACAGCTGGCAGCTCACACTTTTGATGTTAGGATTCTATCCGATATTCATCCTTAGCGGTATGCTACAGGTAAGTAAAATAATTATTTTACTCTGTGTTTTCTCATTTTACACATAACTGGAAATCTAGTCATCATTGTCGATACGTCCCAATCACTCCTTTGATCAAATACACCCCCTTGAAAACGCATATTGAAAGAAATATTGGCGCTTTTTCCGATTATGTTCAGTCTGTAAAAATATATATCGGGTGCATTAAATCTAGTTATTGCTTCAATTTTTAACGAAATAAGCCTAGTGATACGACGAATAAAAGTATATAAGAATATAAGTAGATGTGTTGTCCTCTGTTTAATATTTTGGGTCAAGTGGTTTGCATTCAGTTTTTCGCCTTCGTTATTTTATGTATTGTTTATTTCGTTGCTTTCTAAATTTCCATGATGCCTTTGGTAAAAACAGCTATAAACTAAAGCAAGTCATATGGGACAGTACGCTTCCCGACAAAGTAGGGCCATTTGTGTTGCTCCTGACTGTACGGCTTCTTATATTTCCAACTAATTGAAGTATTTTCAACTTCAACTTGCTGGCTTGACCTCCTAGATGAAAAGGATAGCTGGTGCCGAAGAGAAAACAAACGATGATTTATCAACTCAAGTGGCTCAAGAGGCCATCAGTAGCGATCGTACTGTGTTTACACTAACTCTGGAAAATTGGTTTTACAACCGTTTTGAGCAAAAATTAGTCAACAAAAAAAAGTAAGTTTGTGTTATACATGCTAATCATGGTGCACTCGAAGCATGCACATTGAAAAACTCAAGGTTTCATTCTATTCATTCATTCATTCATTCCTGAAGTTAGAGCGATGGAATGGTCACGTTTTACTTTTGATCCAGTTGAAAGCGGATCCTGATCACCGCCTCACTGATCTAATGTTTTCGTCTATAGTTTTGGAATCAGTGTCCGACGGAGAAAATTGGTTAGGTATGGGAAATGGATTAACTACGAGGCTTGTTTTTGGGAATGAAGCTCTCTCCAGATAGCTTTGTTTGATCAACTACCGGTTCTTACTCACTAGGAACCGGACTGGGTTCACAGAATCTTTTTACCAGTTTATTTGTGCCTCGTCTGTAGATGGAAAATTACTTGCGAATCTGACTTTATTGCCATAGTCTTCATGAAATATATTAACATATTATATGTTAATATAATATATATATATAATATGTTAATATGTTAATACGACTGTATGAATGACTGGACAAACTTTCCAAGGGTACATGACCGCGGAACCAGTGGTGTGCTTCTTGTACTTTTTTCGAGTCATTCATATACTACTCATTATAAAACACTAAAAATCGGCCCCAGCGTCGAGTTGACTGTGGCTAAGCGCATACAATCCACAACACTCAATACAAAATAATCGCAATGATTCTTTGGTGTTTGCTGGTCTCGAATCGACTCTCCTAGCTGCGAATGAGGTTTGCGTAGCTTAATATTAGCCAGTGCCCTTGTAAATTATTGTTCTGTTGCGTATTCTGATTAACTATAAACTTTGATCCAAAGCTTACATGTGATCCAGGTTTTCATCCGTCTGTGGTTCTCTAAACCAACAAGGCCCTGTTACCGTTATCCATTGAATTCAGACAACGATGCCGTCAGTCATAGTAAGTAAGTAAGTGGAACCAAAATAACTCTTTGGAGTTCAATCTTAGAATCAGATGATTTGTAGTAACAAATTTAATCGTTTCTTTCCGCAATCTGCGGTTAGTTAATTAATGAAAATCGTCCGATTACACAGTTCACTATGAAATAGCAGTACCAGTACCAGTTCATTTGGCCGAACCAAGTCACAATGAGTAATGCTGGGAAGAAGACAGTTTCTGCCTGCTCTCGTTTGCTAAACGGTTTATACACTTACCATATCCCTTTTCCTAATATGTTCGAAGCAATCAAAGAAAACAAAATTTCTACGTTTGCAAAGTAATAAATATTTTTTTCATTTTATTGATAACCTATTCAAGTTAGAAAGATCCCATGCTGAAATATGGTCTTTTGGTAAGCTTCGATAGTGACATGAAAACGAGCTCAAAACCGACATTTCTTGAGGTGACCCATTGCACGACTTATTTTATTTGGTATGTTGCCTGTTGTCGATGAAATAACTGCAAGGTCGATTCTTCCCGGATTATTGAATTGAACACAATCGTATGCTTAAAAGTGATAAATGTGAAGTCATTCTCGGTGATCCTGAAGAAGGACTAAATTTTGCAGAGAAATGCTGTGATTCAAAATGATTTATCAGTGCTCTGGAATATCGGCATTGACAACGAGTTCTGGCTCTTCATTCATCACTTTAGATCCGATCTGAAAGACCTGTGTGTGTACTCCGTGTTGTATTCGTTAACCCAGGCCGGTCCAATGTTCTGCTTTGCGGCTGCATTTTCGCTTGGTGCATATTTGATGGATCGCAACTATATCACGATGCTGGCTGTTTTCCGGTGAGCTCCAACCATATGAGGACATTGTAGTTACTAGGACAATTCCATCAAGTTCGACAAATTTTGCTGTGTTCCTATTTTGCACTCTGAATCTGTGAATACGTTTACAGTGCGTTTGTTTCTTTCGCTTTATTACATAGCGAAAGGTAGAACGAGTACCTTCTGGTCACTAGACGTGCTTAATTTGCATTACTTTACTTTGACTGGCTTCTTTGAAGAGGACAGGCCTTTCCTACGAAAGTTTCGTGCATGAGACATTCTCAGCATTACGCAACAAAAAGAAAAGACGAAAAGTTAATGCATCAAAGTTTGAATGAAAGAGAGAGAGAGTCGCAGCGGCTGAATGCATGTTCCCCTCTCAGTAAAGGTTATTCGCTTAAATGTGACCATCATTTTTTCTTTCCTCTTATTATTGAATATGCAAAGATGTAATCTTCAGGAAGGGGTTAGCGGCAAACCTAAGAGCTGCGATACTACAAACAATGGGAAAAGTCAGATGGTTGTAGTGGGTTTCGAACACACTTCCTCCGGTGTAATAACTTGGTGACGTTACTACTGGGCCACCACCGCCCGGTAGATTAGATAAAATCCCAACCGCTTTCATTTCCTACTCGAATTATCTCCATGAGTGTCTATGCAGTTTTCGTTTCATGGTGAACCTCTGTTCTCTCATTTTCGTATTTTACTGGTTAAGCCAAAGATTCCTCCTTTATCTAGCACTCTCAGAAAACGTTTACCGAGATGTGAAACATTGTAAGTTGTAGGATGTTTGGACAGATTCTGTAAATATTGACCGTTATGGCATTTATTTTACCTATTCCAAGCTTCTATTGGATGGGTTCAGTTTCCTCAGAGATCTTTACTCGCCGGAGGAAGTAACAACGCATACAAGTTCTGTTACCTAGACAGCTATGTTTCCCTCAATGATCTAGTTTTGGACGGTATGTCATCAGAAAACCCTTGATTGTTAAGAAACAATACTTTCACCTGTTTTACAAGTGCTCTATAGACTGAAGTTGTAATGAAATGCGCTGCATGATTTTTGGTTGATTTCTTCGATCGATATCGTGAGACGCCATAGTTAGCAATCATATCAGGAATAATGGCGTTCAGTTGGGTATTGTGAATATGTAAAATAAATCCTGGCTCAAGAATTCCCCCCGATGGATAGCCTCGTGAGTTCTGGTTGAAACTGTACTATCCCAGTCAACGATTACAAACGCTATGTGGAGAGATTCTATTTCGAGCAAAGAAGGGTTTACGACCCTCTAAAGTTATATGATTTGTCTAACCCATCCTCCTAAAGTTACACACAGGCGTTTCATGAAAGATCGATTCTCGTGATTCAAGTAGATATTCACTTATTCTTTAAGCCTACAAAATGTTCATTTCGGGGTAACAACGGAAACTGAGAGCTTGTCTTGGTGATGCGATCTACTGTTCAGCGCAACTGGAGATCAAATACTCCTGACTCCCCAAATTTACCGTCTGAACGACGTGTCATACCCGCGATCACTGGTCGTGATTGAATTGTTCCAACCATCAATAATTACGTGTTGCCTCTTGGTTAGGGCTCATAGCAATCCCTTGGGCTTGGATTCAACATCTAACCAAAATTTGTCTGCTAAAAAATAAACCCTCGCGATGGAGTCAAATTCATATATCAGTGATGTTGTTATTTCTTATTTCTGTCAACCAACTCTCCTTGAATTATTTTTCTTCGGTATCTTATTCAGTTCCTTTACAAAATTGATTTACTATCGGTCCGGAACCCAAAGAATGCGTAACTATTTTTTTGCACTCACTGAAAACTGGGTCACTCTGTGTTTGCACACACATCAGTTAGCGACAATCCAGGCAATTATAGCTGGCGGATAAAATTCTTTCATTGCCGTGGCACAATAACCCCGGTCGCCGCATCGAGGTTCGAACAAAATCATGTGTCTACTGAATCAATGGAAACGGGAGATAAATCAGAATGCTCTTGATGAAGTGTGGACACGTACGAAAAGCCAAAAACACAATCATTGAAAAAGTGATATGAATACGATCGACTTAATGCATTTGGAGCATGTGACGGCTTAGAAAAATGAAACCTCCTCCACATAACAATATCGGATACTGCGTCNTTTACAGCTTTTAACAGCTTGAGGGAAAGTAATCCGGGGCATCTTACGAATCAATCAGTTAGATGATACACAGAAAGTGACAATCTTACGGGCTTTCACAGAGAACTAAGAGGCTCATTTGATTATAACATTTTAAGAATGAGTATTAGGTAACTGTCTATAACATCCGATCAGCCATTATTTAAAATATGATTGTAAACAGTCAGCCTTCTTTATTCTTCTTCTTGAATAATTTTCTAGGCTTACACCTCTTTCATTCGACATGGATGAACTGATAGGTTTCATTGTTTTTGCAGCTGTACTAAAACCAAGTCGATGCTATTTAACCCCATGGAATGAGCTGGCTGGCTTTGTTGGTTTTCGTATGCATGGTCACAATAATTGTGCACGCCGTTCGTTTGTCTTCGTAACCCAATACCTCTGTCGATGAAAATGTTTGAGATATTCGTTGCTACGGTTTTTGGAATGAGTTCCACGGCATGTTTCTAAATCAGTGGGTAGTGGTTGTAACAAACTGAAAGGTTGTCAAGTCATGGCGTGGCCCGACTTCGTATGCATTGATTTACGTCTACAAATTTAACTTCTGCTTTTCTCACCTGTTCGTTATTCGCTTAATCGCCGAAAACAACAAGGAAACCGTAACACCGGTCTGCAAACGCTATGACTTTATAAACTGAAAATCACTATGCATCTGCTTCTAAGGCTCGGACATTTTTGCATATATCTGCTCATCGTCTACTGTTTACTCACTTTGAGTGCGATGGGCGAGGCTGGCAAAAACGACAGTATGAATTAGTTGACCTCATTAGTTTTGCCCCCTTTCTCGTTGGGTCGTAAGAGATGATGATCATGGGTTAGGAAGACGTTGAGAGATCTGCCTCAAAATAGAGATAGTAATGTGAATGCTGTACGGTTTGTCTTGTGAAATTTCGCATCCCATAAAAAAAAACACCAAAACTGCCATCTCTTTATTTTCGTCGTTGTGGCGTTGGTGCCATGCTTGTTCTCAAACAGGTGCAAATATATATTTGGTATCAGTGAGAGGATCTAAGTTTTTGCGCTTCCCAAGGAAGCATATTGTTTACACAAGCTCAACTTGAATTGCTACTAGGACCCAATTCCCAGATTAGGCTCCCGCTTCTTATGATTATGATAATCTTCTCTACCATGATGTTCATTATAGTTTCGCTGTTCATTGAACCAATATCTATATCACGAAATTAAATGTCGATTCATTCATTCACTTATTTTATTTGTGTGACACTTCACTGTGTAACAGAGTGTTTGCGGTTTTGAATATGAGCGCTCAGTCTTTGGGACGAACAGCCTCGTTGGGTCCAGAAATTCGGCGCGCACAAGTAGCATCCAAGACGATTCTGGAAACTCTGGATCGTGTTCCCAGTATACTCACGGACGAAGGAATTGTTCCGGAAGAGCCGTTTCGGGGTTCTGTTGAATTTAAACGTCTATATTTCAGCTATCCGACCCGCAGAAACCTTCAAGTTTTAAAGGTAACCCCAATTTCGAACGATGTTTTTCACTTTGAAAGTAATGAAGTGTTGTAGAATTTTTTGTAGCTACAGGAAGGATGTTTTATTAGTTTACAGTAGCTCATCTTTACGGTATGGATTGCACAACTATGATATTGTGCTAGACACACGTGTGATAATTAACTATTAAATACTATATTTTTAATTAATTGATTTGTGAGCTCTGGTTTCGATCACGGATGCGCATGCAGATTGTAATTTGATCTCTGTCACGTGAGTTGTTAATATCTCAATCACTCAAGGCGGAAGCAATATTGTGCCTTGTACCACAAACATAGATTTCAATGTGACATCGGTCGATATTCAGGGGAAGAGATCGGGACACACTGGCTGTGGTATTCAAGAGGAGGAAGCATCCACGCGATTATAAAGAGATAGTTTCCCAAAACTCGCACTAGAGATTTTTGAGAGATCAGAAGAATTTCTAGAAGTCTGGTATCGGGTTTTGTTTCTTTTCTCGTAAGTAATTTTCCCTACCAGATTAAAACCGCCTCCACCATGTAGTTGCCAAGGGGTCAACCATCCATTTCTTTTGTGTAGATACGGGAGTATAGCTATGGACTTTCGCTTGCCTCACTTACTACATGCATTTCAGATATTTGATATAGTACTAACGTGATTTGACCTCGGCGTTTATCTTACTCACTCTTCAGTCGAGCATTTTTAGCTAATGGTGGTTGTTAAGCCTTAGCTGGCCTGTTTTAGCCTTAATGTCAAATACTCTAGAGATCATCACGGAGAATATTTTCCCATACAGTTTTTGTATGGCCTCGGCCCCCCTTCTCAAAGTTTATTGTTCATTTGTATTTTCAATAAATAAAACAGGAAGTTAAAATACATTTGCATTTAGTTTTACAAGACCAGGTTTCACAATCGGGCTGTCTCGTCCGAAACGGTTTTGTAGACAAACGACCATAAGTGGCTTGAGTCGCAAAGGCCACAGAGCACATCTAACCCCGGCTGAAATATGGTTGCGCATGTTATTGTGCTTCAACGCGTAACTCATTACAGAGAATTGGCAAAATTTGCCTCGGAAGCAAACCAATCGAGGGTTTATCGACGCATAGGCTGAGGAGTGTAATCAAAGAGGGTAAAAAACGTGACCGTAGGCAGAATCTCCACATGAAGCACTGTTCAATTCTCAGCACATGCAATGATATTCAGGACAGGGACAACTTGAAAACTATCGCAGAGTAGACCTAATAATAGACTGTTCAACCGCGTCCAATGAAATTTCATAAACACTTGTCTACTGGTAGGCCATGTACGAATTAATAGAATGCCTACTGGACTTTTGATCACATCTTCGTCGTATTGCTGGTTTCCTTGCTCCTGTTTTGCACTCCAACAACGAAAGACGATAAACAACGAACCATCAGAGAAATTTTCAGTTAGTTTCCTGTTGGTCCAAAATGGGGACAAATAAGCTAAATGTAGGTGTAAAATGAATCGCGGTGATTTGGTAACCACTGTCACAAAAGAAACAGCTATAACCAACCTGCCAGATGCTTTTGGTGAACCGGTGGCCAATATATTTTGCGGTTCGGATAGATCGCGTGCATCTGTGATACTACAGTGAATGTGATTAGAACACACACTTTCAGTTGCAGCGTCATATAGCCGGTCATGACAAATTAAAGGTCATTATCCGCCCTACAAAGCGAGCCATTTTGTCGTATCAGGAAATGGAAGTTGGAATTAGTACGCTGCCACAGAAAAACCGAAGGACTCAATACGGGAGACGCATAAAACACTTAAGATTGACTGAGCGCTCCAGGTGGACTGGAAGCTACGTCGCATGAACTGACTAGTGAAGTGCAATTGTCTTTAGCGATTAGGAAACTTTTTGAATGGGATAGTCTTGGCAGATTTCCCTATCATGTATACGACTTGCTCGAAGAATCCGAGTAGCTCAGTTCCAGGTTTTTAATATTCGTTCATTGGAGTGGAATACGTTCCCGATGCAAGGAAAGACGCAATCGGTCATTTTGAACCGCAATCAAACCGGTATATCTTAAACAATCACTTCCTACTGCTCTTTGTCGCAGAAAAGCATGCAGAATCCTGTACAATTTAATAAAATAGTAATTCTATGTATGCACATCAAAAGCATAGCTTTTATTCAGAAATATCAGGTCTGATCACAGTTGAAATTCAACTCCATGAACAACCATGTGAGTATCATCACAAGTCGATTGTATAAAAGTGAACGTCAGTTTCAGACCGTGAAAAAAATAACTATGAATTTCGGTGCATGTTTCGACTGAACTGAGGAAATCCGCACTTAGTCTTTTTTCAACGGTATGCACTGATGTACAGTCGTGTTGAAGCGAAATAGGTTGCGTATATTTCACTGCATGAAAGTGGCAAATAGTTGTGTTCTACAACTCTCCTGGTTCATGAACCAAAATTTTCCTTCTTTGAGCTCTAATATATAAATGTTTATGTATGAGCGTATCCCTGTCCAGTCATGAGAACATTGCATGATAAACTGTTGTAAGGAAAATATGCCACAAAACAAAGTGATCGTTCCATTATTTTCCGTAATAAACAATAGAATAAATTTTAGAAAAATTAAATTCATGTGGTTTTAGTGTGCCCATAACTGGTTTTACCGATTGTGACTGCACATCCCTTTGATGTACGCTTGACGATGGCGGATAATTTTTGAACTTCATTAGTATACTGGCTGCTGAGTATAATAATATATATATAGAGAAAATAATTTTACCTTTGCACTACTGTTCAACACGCCCACTGGAGAATGAAAGAGTAAATAAACTTCACCCCAAATTTTCTTCATGTCCTCGTAGAATTTCTCACACACTGTTCGACCCGGTGAAACTGTGGCTTTGGTCGGCCAATCTGGATGTGGGAAATCGACACTGTTGCAGCTGGTCCAGCGGTTCTATGATCCCATGGATAAGGGAGTCAATTCAGGCGTGTTCTTTGATGGATGGAATTTGAAGCAGCTTTCACCCTGTTGGGTCAGACGCCAGATTGGTATTGTCTCCCAGGAGCCCAATTTGTTCGATTTGAGCATTCGAGACAACATTGCTTATGGAGACAATACTCGTGATGTCTCCATGGATGAGATCATTGAGGCTGCACGAATGGCAAACATACATGAGTTTATTGCTTCTCTTCCAGAGGTAAGACCACTGGGTATCAGCTGGCTATACTGTGATATTTTCAGCATATACGTGCCTATATTTGATCAGAGATTTTAATTTTACTAATAATTTTCCCATTTCACTCCAAATATTATATTACGCAAAAGATATTCACCCAATAAAACCAGGTCCGTTGCTTTGAAAATGATAGTCGAACCGGTACAGTTATATTCAACTAATCGAGTAATCGACCGGATTTACCAGGTGTTGATTGCTTTTAATACGTGGTAATTCAGAGATTCATTTTCAAAGGGAAATCAAGTGCACAAATGTGTCTTGTATGTTATGCTGTATACTGTTCCTAACTGATGAAAGTTCCGCTGCGACTGGGTCATGTGCTTCGGGAGTAAAAAAATGCAATGTCTGTGCCGTAAACATCCTCGGGTTAAAAAGCATTCTTTCATATGTACGTTATATGTATATATTTGTTTTTTTGTCAATCCCATGAATGACATTAGCTATTGAATGATGCGTTTTGTCTTTCAGGGATACAACACCTCTGCTGGACAACGTGGGTCGCGTTTGTCAGGCGGTCAGAAACAACGCGTGGCAATCGCGCGTGCATTATTACGCAAACCAGCCCTACTACTACTAGATGAAGCTACCTCTGCACTAGATGTGGAAAGTGAAAGAGTCGTCCAGGACGCATTAGATATCGCCATGGGTTCACGCACCTGCCTAGTGGTCGCACATCGCTTGACCACCGTAGAGAATGCTGACCTGATTGTTGTACTCGAGAACGGGAGAAAGATTGAAGCCGGTTCGCCTGGTGCTCTCATAGAAGCCAAAGGGGCTTTTTATGCGTTGCATCATACAGAAGAAACCATAGCCTGATGTGTGTTTTAGGATCACTTGTCACTAACGTATCCAAGACAGAACAGTTTTCTTTATCCAACATTCAGAAGTTGATGAAATGTTTCTGTTCCACTACGCTTGAAAAACAATCAACACATTCAGTTTTTGATGTCAATTGTTCACTACGTAGGCATTTTTTCCGCCTGTTTTTTTCAAAATTATGTGAACAATCGAAAATCCCCAATGCTCTTTCATAATCAAACACTTAAGAAACAATCACCTCAGGTATTTTATATGAAACAATTTAAGCTTTATTATTTATTGAACTTTTAAGTAATGTATACCGACACCCTTTTGCCTTGAGCAAGCAATCTGTTTTTCCATACTTAAAATGAAACTTTTCATCCCGATCAAAGTCAGAGAAAAGGTACCATCGTAGTAACATTAAGATAAAATTCGCCATTCCATTTCCCTGATGATTTTAATCCACACTAAAGCTTTTTACTTGTAACCCAAGCCTTTTGGTTTCACTATTCATCTTCAAACCGGGGCATGGGTTAAAAAAATGTCAAAACATATCATGCACTTAATAAAATACTGCTCATAAGTTACGATTTAAAACTTGTCAAAATACTGAAACGTTAGAGCGCAAATACAGTCGTACGAATGAGATAAAACTTCTAATGACAGTATAAATTTTACCAGTCAAGGATATTAAAAACACTGGGCAGTCGTCATGCATAGTACGTTTCAGAAAGTTGAGCCATACCTTTTTTAGCCAATCTCACTTTGTTCATTGTTGTTTTGACAGCCGTTGGGTAATTGTTCAATTTTCTGGCAAGAAGGCATAAATGCTTGTCTACTTATCGGCTTCAGACCCACCACGTTCGGTGAATATGGTCCTTTTAAGACAATACATTCACTCGCGTTGTGGGTTACTTCATAAATTGAGAACTTCGCCACTATTGCATTAGTCTGCTAATCATTAGGTGTTTAAAAGTGATCAAATATCGGAAAAGTGGTTACAACCACGAACCCTGCTCTATTCGTTAAACAAGTGTGTTGTCACGTTTTCTGATATCAGGAAAATCATGTTGTTACCATACAAGTAGCCTTCAACCGCAGTGGATATTCCTCTGACTGTCGTTGTTTTTATCTCTCTCGAGAAGATTCCAATTTCGACAGAACTTTAGTAAAACGTTTTAAATCCATCTGATCCCAGGCCCACCGGCCCTATTGAATTCTACGTCGCGTAAACGTACCGTGGTGAATTTATAGTTACAGCTGAAAAAAGCGAATTCGTTAATGCATAAATTCGGATAAACAGGTCAGTGGCAGAAGTCTGGGTAATCTACGCCAGAACTATGCTAATGGCAGAAAAAGGCCAGGTAGGTATTCCGTTTGTATGAATAGTTTCACCTTGAGGATTAAGTTTCCTGTGTATCGCTCATCGGCCGTACCCATACCTCTACCACATCGCGATCAGCCGCCATTGTCGAGGGTTCATTGAAGGCTGCTGCTCTCTGAACCATTCCTTTGGATGTCAAATACGGCACCGCGCGTAAATCCCTTGAACGCTAGCTGATCAAGAGCTTGAGGAATGCCGGCTGGAATTGTTGAGTAGGGACGTGTAGAGAGATGAAGGCTAAAGTTATTAGTCATAGTAGCAATCCTTTTATTTTAGTTAGGAGTGCTAGCTCAAGGATGTAGGCGATAATTAAGAAGTTTGACGGCATTCTGATTCATGCCTTGAGCGATTGGCAAACATTTTAAGGCACGATTTGGTTGACCCCGTCGACACTAGACCTTCTTATTCGTACTTCGACTGCTAGTTGAGATCAGTCCTCCATCTAAACTGGGGGTTACCCAGGGAATCAATTATCTCGGAAGACACAAGGCTAGCTCGGACGGGCTGCCCGCATTGGTTTTTAAGGATGGAGTTTCAGTCTTGGTTTTAGAGTTGATGAAACTCATGGGCTCAGTATGCGAGAGGGAACAAGTTGCAACTGACTCTTAGGAATCGATCATCTTACCGATTTATAACAAGGTGACAGATCCTCTTGTGAAACCACAGAGGAATTAGCTTAATTAGCATTATCTCTAAATTCCTCGCTGGTATTATGTTTCATCGATTGTCTGCGTACGCGTGAGAACCACGATGGTTTTTTATCTGATAGATTTTGTATAGATCACATTTTCACTTCTCCAAATGTTACAACAGACACTCATTTCGTAGGCCCACCATTTTTGTCTTCCTCGATCTGAAAGTGGCTTTCGAATCAGTCGACCCTTCCATACTGCGGAACTACCTCAATGTGAAAGGTATGTCTGATAATTTTATTTCACTTTTGCGATCTCTATACAAGTAGTCGAAACCGAGTCCGAGCTTACGGCACTTTTTTGCCCGACTTAACCGCGGAAAATGGTGTTCGTCAGGATTGCCCTCCATCTGTTTTTTGTTATAAACTTAATTTTTGAAACAGCCCTATCCTCTTGCGAGGATGGCGGTATCGATTTGCTCACAGGTGGCAGACTGTCTGATCTGGGTATACAGAAGACATTGTGCAACTAAGTGAAGATCCAGGTAATTTGCAAGGCTTTCTGGACAGCTTGAGTGCCAGCGTATCTGTTTTCGGTATGCGTTTTGCACCTTCAAAGTGTAACATGTTGCTACATGATAGGGTTGGTCTAGCCCGCAACCTCACCTTGACTGAAGAAGTGATAGAGGAAGTAGATAAATGTGACTATCTGGGCAACTATATCTAAATGGCGCGCGATGTTGGTTAAAGCAGGCAGTGGATGGGAAATAATCCAGGGCGGTCAAACTTAGATCTGGCATGAAAGTATGATCAACTTAACCAGGTGATTCGGCCATACAGGTACCGTTAGTCTGTCTGGAGGAGGACCCCGAGATCATGGTAACCGGTAGTTAGAGACACTGAGTGATATGGTTGAGTGGCGCAAACAGTGATACTGGTGCATCCACTCTTCCTTCTTGAGACCCCAGTTTATAGAAATCATCTATCGTCCCCTTGACTCTGCTCTCAGCATTCCAATCTTCCTTCTGCCAAAAGATAAAACCAAAAGCACCGGACGAAAGTGCATGTTTAATGGTCGTAAGAACTAACCCGAACCTCTATATTTGGCTTTGATGAGCACTTCACTCAGTGACTAGATAATTAGATTGCAGTTGCGTCACGCAATCCACCTATCTACGATCGGCCGCCTAATCGTTCGTTTTGACAGTGACATACGAAGTTCAGCCTCCAAATCTGCTTCATACATTAGAAACCGTAGGTCAAGGTCAACCATGCGCACTCACTGATCGAACCTACTGACACATCATATGACCCTATCTGTTCTACCCCTCTCCTAACTTCAGACCCCTGGTCGGTAAAGAACGGACGCAATTACTTAGTTCAGTTCATTGCACATATGGCCATTTGAGGTGTCGAGTAATTGAGCTTCAACATCGTTTTGTTGTCGACGCTTTTATCCATAGCCTCCAATATTGCGTGGCGTACATTATGGCTATTGGCAGAGCCAGTTAGCGGTGAGACGTAGCATATAGTTCCATAACGGGCGTGAAATCAGGATGAAGTAACTCATATTTGGAGTCATGTGATATTTGTCCCTTATCAGAGTGAGCCACAGAGGTGCTTATGAGAATTTAGTTAAATCCATTAGAAGATGTAGTCACTGCTCTTTTCAGGGCAACCACAAATTAATCGCAACTCTGTTCTGTAAGACTTGATTTGAAGCCGGTTGAACAAATTCTGAGACACGATGAATACAAGTTAAGAGCAAGTGGCTATTGAGACCATCGAAAACACGTGACTAGTCTTCTTTCTTAGTTCATTTATAAAGGATGTCTGGATGTTGTACTTTCTGAAATCACCATCGGTTAACTCCCATTATTCGACTAGCTTGCTTGGAGAAGAAGATGAGTCGAAGCCTGCTCGAAATAGTCGAGCGGGAATGTTACGTCTTACCTACCATCGTCCAAGCGTATCTTACGGACATGTTGCACGTCTGATTTTCTGCGCACATGTAGTGAACGGTTGACGTAATAATGCTAGACAATTTCAACAATGGTGATTATCGAATTGAGTAACGATACTCAAAATGGTATTTTTAAGATGATGCTTAGGTTTAAACCCTACTACTTCGTAGGTATCATGTGCTTCATCGTGTTTCTTTAGCTCTATTCGCGCGCTCTCAACTGTATCGCTACCGGCCGGAAATATTATCATACAATCATTTTGACTGTTTTCCATCTGATGACTGCAATTCGTTTCGATACAATCCACGCTAAATTGTCATTCTGAGAATGAACGATTCACTCAATTTAAACGCGAGATTTGATTTATAGTCTTGTCTCTGTGTCTGAGCTATCTTCAAACGTCACAGCTAGCTTTCATTCCTGTTTCTGACTCAATGTGTGCACTCCTATTCATTTTGACATCAGAGCAAGCACTGTACTGTGTGACCTATTCGTCAGTGTTTGACTTGTCCCGGGCTAACCTGGTTAAAAGAGGCTTTCCAGGGATGTTCGTGTTTTGGGGGAGGCCTGTATCCGATGGATACGCCTAAAGCAGTGGTCTGATCGGCTCAATTGAAACGTGAGAATCTATTAAAGATCTATGGATTGGTGCTGACTCACCTCATTTGATGAAATAAAATCCACATATGTCTTCAAAAGTTTGCTGTCGCACACCATCCTAGCAACTTACTCGAGGATCGTCTATTAAGACACTAAGTTTTCTACTTGGACACGTGTATCTTTGTGATAGGTAATCCACCACATGACTTCAATGTCACAACAAGCATCTGTGTGAATACAGCAAGCTTCTTTTTGTATGGAACCAAACTAAATAAAATGTGAGACAGTAGAACCAACCGAGGTTACTGGCAAATCCGTACGAGTATCCAGGCCATCGTTGAGTGACGCGCAACTTCAGAAGTCAAGTTCGAATGTTTTCGAGGTTTATTCGACTCCGAACAATAGCAAATCATAATGCGGTACAGGGTGCGTTAGACCATATCAGGGACAGAGACAATGGTGACCGGAGATAAACGGGTTGAGTTTGGGTCATTCGTGGCAAATGAGAAGTGCATGTCTGGTGATCGATAGTACGCACAGGTCAAGACAATGAAAAATGAGAGAAGTGAATAAACAGATTTATGGGTGAAAAGGTGTGATGGATGGCAAACAGATCAGTCACTTTTGTCCGCAATTTGATAAATCACTAAACTACCTGTATCAGACGTGAAATGGCCTG
>UZAN01040231.1:5896-37896 GCA_900618425.1 Echinostoma caproni
GAATTGCCGTCATTTTGTCTATATAGTCTTTACGGTCTAATAGTACCACTTCCCCACCTTTGTCGGCTTTCGATATTATGATTTCTGTATTCAGTTTTAGCTCACGAAGTGCTTTGATATGTTTTTGACTGAGTAAACATCCGCGTGATACTTTCGTGCGACGATATTGAANATTGAAAACAGGCATCAACAAGTGTGGATTTGAATTCATCAACTGCTTTCTGTGTTACAGCAGTTAAGCCTTCTGTCTGTGAGTATGGGTTCTCAAATTGAACTTCTGTCGAGAGCTGATGATCTCTGAATTTTGGGTAGCAGAATTTCGTACCGGGCGATAGAGCTTCCAGTAGCGTTTTATCTATGGGTAGACTCGATAGATTGTGAACGTATCGCTCCGGATTTTGGGGGAACTTTGATCTCGCTTTCTGATCGTTGATTGTGTTGTTCAACTTACAAAGTTTCTTTTCGACCCTTTTGCTGATAACATCCGAAGAAAATTGCTCAAATCGTTCGCGTTCTTCATTATCTAATAATTCGCATACGGGTTCGTGTTTTTCTACGTTTTCTTTTAATGATACAACACATGATCTGATGGTATCAATCTCACTGCGGGCATGGTGCTTCAAGGAAATCGCATCTGGTCTGATACGAGCACGTCGGAGCACTTTCCAATAAGACTTCGGATACTCGTTCTGTTTAATGCACTGATGCATAAATTCGATCTTCGTGTTCGCTTGCGCAAGCCTGGTTTTGAACCATTGAGTTTCTTCAGTACCAGAGGATCTTTGGGTTCTCTTAATTCACGGAAGATTCCCATATGAATATCAAAAGCAAAACAGTATGGCGAACAAGCTTGTTTTCGTAACTTCGTCTTCAGGCCTTTACAGACTAGCAGAACGTATACCAGCATGGACCGAACAAGAACGGATCAGATTGAGGGCTACACAAACAACCAGCCCATCAAGCTCGCCGCGCAGAACACCTGCATCATCAGTTGCTAGCCATCTACTGAAAACTGACCACCAAGCCAACCGCGGAACTTATTTCCGACTAGTTTACACAACCTCGAATGGACGGCTGCTGAGATATGCAGAGGCCATACCAATCAAACGCGGAAATCCACTGCTTTGTCAGCAAAAGGAGGTGTATATCAGTCTGGCATTGCCCTGATAACCACGTAAGCGGAACAGTGGAAGAGAGAATTTATACCATAGTAGATTAATAACACCTGTGATATATAAACGGATTTGTATTCTGTTGCAAGCACCAACTGAGATGCAGCGAAATGATTCCGGAAGTAAATTCTGCTGGCTTGCGTTGTTGTGTTCATTATTTAAAAAATAAAATGTTGTGGAACTCCCCAGTTCCAACGATACATCACAATTTGTAAGATTCACAAGCAACGAAATGTTGTGAGCAACACGTTTAACCGATCTCATAATGCGCTTGGTTTTACGTCAAGAATGAAAACGGCCAAAACCTTCCGATTTCTAGCTGTTAGTCTTACCAGTCGCTTGGATGGAATAAATATTAGATCAGTTAACAGAAAATCCACACGGACAGGTCACTTCGCCAGTTTTGTACATTTGAGGCGTAAGCGAAACATCTTGCGATTATTAGCTGCTCTATTATAATAATATATTCAGCGGAAAACCTGGAATCAGAGTTAAACCGGCTAATACAGACATTATTGAATTATGCTTACCCCGAGATTCATTCAAAAGAAACTATGTGAAAATGCCAGAAGACCAATGGTGATTACAGTTAGCCAAAAGCAAATTTTCAGAAGCGAATACAAATGTGATTAGTTAACAAGACGTTTTCTAAGATGATCGCTAGACATTACCCTGCTACCCGTTCGGTATGTACAGTTCACTGGCCGATCCTTGTTTTTACTGAATTTCAAAGGTAAATTGCCAATCCTCAGTTCATTCATGTACAGGTATTGACCAAACTCGTGCAACTCTCATAGGACACGAATCATCTATTAAAAAGAATGAACACCCATGCTACTTTGCCCAAAATATTTTCTAAATCAGAGCAGTAATTTTCGAACTACTGCAAATTTTATAGCGACACTCAAGGTCGCGCACATTCAAATGGTGATAGAAATGAACTAAGAACGTAGATGTTGGAGATAAAGTCAGAAATAAATACACTGTACCCATAACCATCTATATATAAGTATGCTATTGCAAGCTGAAATGGATTTTCAGAATGAGGGTGATGTTGCGCGAGTTTGGTCAACACCGTAGACCTACTCTTTTCTACTCATATTTGACAAGCTACATAGACAGGACGATCAGGCAGTTTTCTCAAATAATCAAGTAACGAACACAGGAATCACAAGGACCGTTTTGAGTGCAATCTCGACGCATATCATAGATTCTAGACACCAGGGAAATGAAGATGCGTTAAAAATTATCTACAAGGTACCCCCAAACCCTACCAACAGCCTGCGACAAAGCCGCCTTGCAACAGCAGGAGCGGTAGCAGTAAAATTTCTGCTTCCAACTGTATGTTCGCAAAAGCAATTTGTTAAAGCCGTACAGCCACCCTGGCCCAGACTCGACACAGAACATCAATTCACCTATTATCCTTTAGCCTAAACGGGAAGTATATGATTTTGCCCATCCTGTTTCGTCCCTCTTCCCTCGCGACCCTTCTTTGTTTCTCGATTCCATATTCTGAACCGCTGATTAGCAATCTTTCTTTCACGTCTTTATTAACCACTCCTGACCACATCCATTTCGTCCAAGCAATGCATCTTCATTCTGACATTATTTGTTGCGAATGTATTCAATTCATATTTTTACACACATATATGCATTAACCAGAGGAAGAACTTATCGAAAACGAGCTTGTTCGTTGCTCGTGTTGTTTTGTCAATATCACGATGGAAACCATAATTCAAGGTCACTTCAGAAAAGGCGAATAACTAGGAAATCTTATTTTCCAATACTAACTGGTGTCAGAATTGATGAACAATGAGAATATATGTATGTCGAATAACATTACCTAATGTAAAGAGTGAGCAGTTGTTTCAACCTGGTCAGATCGACGACAGAAAGACTGCAACATGAATATTTGTAGGAGTTTTGGCATGCATTGTACATCCATTCGTTCGTTCTTGGTTTGTGTTAGCGTGTGTGTGTGTGTGTGTGGTGTTTACCCACAATCAGATTCATGATTACGTGCATGGATATGCTAAAACTAAAATGCCCTAAGGAGAATGGTATATGATGAATAACAGAAAACCCTTTTTCCTGTTAAGGTCTGGAGCTGACCACCATTCTTTCCTATTCAACTAGTTTAATTGCTAGTGTCCCCTCACCAGCTGAGGTGACGGATTCCATCTCGTCATAAAAAACATGCAAAAGTTATGCGTAGCTCGGCGAACAGATGCGGACGAAGGGTTATGCTCTGCTGGGGACTTCATTGATGGTCATACTGAATCAACTGTAAGTGTAGCTGATAATGTGTTTTTGAACAGAAAGTTACATTTTCTAATTTACTGTACTTTTTAAATTTATTCCGAACAAATTGACAACAGATATGCCATTTGGGACAATGAAAAGTATCCCATTCGTTGCGTTGAAGCACGAAGTGGTTAGCATGCTTACTAGTTATGCTTTACAAAGAGCACATTGTATAGTTATCAACAAAAGAACTTTGGATGTTGCGAGAAACGCTAGGATAACATGGATAGTTAGGCCATTTGTGTCGAAAAATGTTGTCCGTTACAATCGTGACAATATCATAAAAATCATTGTGTGTTGATGATAGGTTGGTCCTACATTTCGTGTTTCTGTTCAATGGATGTGCCATATTTATGGTGGCTACTTTGTCAAGTGAAAAGACCACGTGACCGAGGGTGTGTGAGGTTATAACCTCATACATATCCACTAGTTCCATTAAACGGGGTAGATTACTTTTGAAGCTTACATATCTGGGTGTAGGTGTAACGTACTTTGAGTGATGATCATCACGTCTGCAATCATTAAATGCAGTGTTTGACC
Source organism: Echinostoma caproni (assembly GCA_900618425.1). Lineage (NCBI taxonomy): Eukaryota > Metazoa > Platyhelminthes > Trematoda > Plagiorchiida > Echinostomatidae > Echinostoma > Echinostoma caproni. The sequence continues at coordinate 9,913 of UZAN01040231.1, forward strand.
GAGACATAAAATCAAGGTGAGTGAGGCTTCCTCTCCTCTGCGAATGCACCAAAAGAAAATTACAAGAAAATTACAAATGCTGCATTCTATCTATTGCTGAGGCCATATTGATCCCGTCTGAATACCTATTTTCGGTACAGGAATCAAGATCTACCTCAGCCAACTGTAAAGGACCGGGTGACGTAATCATTCAAACATTCATTCCGTTGATTTCACCACTCGACACCACAATTGACATATTCACATTCAACTTATTTGCTTGTAAGCAATGACATGTTATATATTTTTATGGAAAATCATTTAGGCTCCCTCTGAAGTCAAATGTTTTCTTCATCCTGTCAACCGTACACTCAGGAAGCACTAGAACCAAGTATATTTCGAGTACCGAACAGAAGAGTTTGCTATTCTAATACGGCTGTAGGGCATGTTTTAAATCTGTTTGGGTATTTTAGTCTTCCTCTGTTTCCTACGTGTCCTCAAGGAATGCGACAATTGTGGTTATTTCAAACAAACAGGGCAGATAACAGTTGGAGCGGTGTTCAGCCAGTGTTGGATATAGAGACCGGAAAGTCACACGGATCAGTTCAGCAGCCCAGTGAGATGTTTGAACCATCTATTTCCCTTTTATGTAATATAATTCAGTGAATAATTGGTCCCCTCAAAGTGAATTCAGTGGCTTACTTTGACTGGACACATCTCGTTGCAGACGATACAAGCAATACAATCATCAGTCGTCTTTCAATACAACTAATGGTCTGATTTAGCCAGGCGGTGGCTGCTCACAAAGACAGCAGGCGTTATGCGAATTGGTCAAATTTCCGTCACGAGCTATGAACAATACGCTGATTAGTATTGTTGCAGGTTCGATCAATTCAGTTTTTGCATCTGTCTCTTACTCATTCAATAGTTTTACATTTCCACATTTTGCTTTGATGACCGTCTGATGTAGCTATTTCAGCTGTTCCTAAGGTCCTTTCGTTTAATCGCTTAGCGACTATTTCTGTTTGTACTAGGAGGGATAAATTTATCCTTACTGTTGGTTGATTTCTCATACAGCCTGTTGGATCGGTCTTCATTCGAGCACTTACAGATGTGGTTAATGGAGTTTTCATAATAGAGTTTTCATAATAGAAAACCCTTAGATGGTGTGGCTTAGCAAGATAGTATAAAGATATGGTTGATACTGTCATAAAAAAAACAGATTCTCATATACTTCCCATTGTAACGTAAGACACGTATTCGTGGTGATATCGGAGAACGTATCATCATTCTCGTATAGACTATAAAGGTCGAACGTCTTAATGATGTGCCGAGTATACGGACTCAGTTCACGCAAATCAGTACCGGCTATGAGGAATACCTCGCTTCTGAGAAGAGGTTGAATAAATTCTTTTGTTAACTGTGGAACTCGTCCTTGACTACGTTCTCGGACTTCAACGTTGCGGAGGTGAGTGCGATGAACGCGCTATGTTCCTGAATATCCCTTAAATTGAAATGTCACTTCTAAGAGAGAAGCAGGCTCTCAGGGGATTAAAGCTTTATTGGTCTGAGGACTCACGGAGAGAACTACCACATGGACACCAGAGTTATTGGTTGTTACGCTTTGACATGACCGATAGGTACTGCTGCACTGAGATGCTCTGATTCGTGTGGAGCCTAAGTTAAGCAATTCAACTTCGGACTAACAGGCGTCATCGACTCTGTAATTCTGTAAGAAGTGCATTGTAGAACATTGACTGACTGGGTAGAGCAACTTCCTGGCATTCCAGCTGACAATTTGGCTATTATTAGGATTGTTGAAGTTCTAAGCTTGATTGCTTATCGCCTGGAAAATAGGGAGCGCTCAAAGTTACTATCATCCCTGGAACGCCTTATCATGAGTAAGAAGCATTGGTTGAATAACTCATTAATGCACTTGATATTATCATTCCTTGAAGATTAACTAGGGTCACAAAAACTGTTAGGAGGGTACAGCCCTAGCTGTTGCACAATAAAGTGCATAACTGCAGGATAGCAGGAATATAAATTTTCATCCGCTCTTTGAATTGGTTGCATTAATCAAAGACAACCAATTTGTCCTGGTATCGTATGGTGAAGGCTTTATTGAATGACACAACAAACTAGTACACTTCACAATGCCGTCAATGAACGCTTTTGGTTTTACAGGGAGCTAACAAGATAAAAGCTTAAAATATCCTCAAGTATCGTCTCTGGGAATGTTTATTTGATGGGACAGACTGATTCATTAATGAACAAACACCGGAGCGGTTAATCGGTTATTCACAACCTGGAAATTTGCCAAGTATAATCTCCGAGGTTATCAACGAAGGCGGTCTGGAGACAGAAACCTGGTAAGATGAAACTGGAAGGAGTAAACGTACGCAAACGTTCATGCAAACATGTTTGAATCTGAAAAGATTGTATGACGTTGACATCTATTCATCTGAATAGCTATGAAGAAAATGGAGAAAACGAGCCAAAATGCTCCTCAGAATGCTCCAACTGTTTGTAGCTGTTGGGAAAAGACTACTTAGGTTTTTTTGAGATAAAGGCATTGTCTTTGGGTAATAATTCAGATATACTGCATATCGGTTTGATGTCTGTGACAAGCAGACCGGGAAGAATCAACTAAGAACATTTATTCGGTGGGGTAAATGCAAACACATACAAATCGTGTGACATGAAGAAGACATCAGATTATATGAACATTTTAACTTATCTTCTATCAAATCGTTTTAGTGCTGCTAGGCTTGAAATTATTTCGGAAACGAGCATAAATTCACTTTAATCTGTCGTCGAAAAATTTAACGTAAATGAACTGAACAGAGCTGGCTTTAAATTAAGGAGCCGCAGAACGAAAATCAAGAAAAAAGAAAATTAAGCGGAATGGCACGGATATTATCTAATTAAAAAATTCAGATTGCTCTTTGACCAGCGATATCTTTCTTTTAGATTATCTGTATATTGTCTCTATTATCCCTTTTGTGATGGAGTCCACAGCTAATGTTCATTACTTATTTGTTTCTACTCAAGCGGCTGACCATCCAGCTGATCAGAAGCTGTGCTTGGGCTTCGGTATCCTTCATGAATGGGGTTCAAATTCCACCGAGACTCATGATTAGTTCATAATGGGAATGCATCATTCGGCTTCAAATTTGAAGACGAATGACAACTCATAACAATGCTTTCCTCTTTGGTATCGGTAGCACCTTCTTCCAATATTGAATCCAGAAGCTGTAAGAAATATGAAACTCGCTTGTCTGCGATTCAATGAAGGTGATATATCTGATGATCTCGCTGGCTCTTTTACATTAGTTTTGAACAAGTAAAACGTTACTGTGTTCAGATTTATTTGAAAAAGTGATAATATGAGCACCACATAGGAATTTGGGCGAAGTTAACAAGTGAAGTAAGCCGGATTTCAAGGACAAGGATGTATACAGTAAACATTTGAGTTATAAATCACCACCGGTGGGTTGTTGGTTCTAATCAGTTTTTACTGACAGCATACTTATCAAAACTAAACTGGGTTACACTCCAAACAGGAACATCAAATCATAAATTCTTGGTCCGAAAACATCTACCACCCAGAAGAACTTAAGAACCCCAAGGCATATTCAATGTGCCATAATCTCGTTCAGCTTGCTAACAAACTTACGACACGTCCACATGTGCCCCTCGGGACTCATCATGTTCTGAGAACCGAGTGAAATGAAAGAGTGCACAAGCACACATCCATCACGCGAAAGGTTAGTCCCTATTCAGCATTGAAGAACAGTCGCTAAGTAAGGTGACTATATGAGAAAAATGAAACAAAATCCTCCTAATTGGTTTGTTTGGTGGAGTACATTTTTGGTATAAGTCAGTCCGAATATAAGGCCTAATAAGCGACGAATATAATGATATCAAACTAAGGAAGTAATAAAAATACCGAATTTTTAGGCAAATTTTGTTTTAGTATCTACTTGAAGTCTGTTGTACCTCGTCTGTTGGGCAACGAATGAAAACTAATTATCAGTAACGTTTGGAATGTTTCCAACTGACTCATAACCCTGGGAACTAGCACTAAGATACCCAAGTTGCGATGTTTACATTAAGCTCGTAAGAATGGGTCTACTATACCGAGTATAAAAAAATAGAAAAACTGTCTAATCAGCCACCTTACAGTGGCCCAGTGGGTAGTATGCTTGCGTTCAACCTGTGAAGTTTCAGGTTCGAACATTTGTTGGTTTGACAGGTGCACACCGCTGATGAGACCAATGCAGGTCAGAACATCTGTTCTGTATTTATGAATTCTGCAGTTAACGGTTTATTTGCTCTGAAAAGCACCATATAGTTAAAATAAAGTCTTCAGGACTCTCAGGCGATAAAATTAGGCTGCACATTAAAAATAAAACACAGTATTGCGAAAGATGAAGCAAACCACTCCGTGAACCGCTCCACCGCAGTCCGTCTTCCTTAATTCTGCATTTTCCAGGCAGCCTTTGTATAGCCACGGTCCCCCTCCCTGAATTTTGACTGTATATTTGCATGTTCAATAAATAAAAAGGAAGTAAAAAGGCACTTTGTTATTTTATCAGCATGTTATAATTGGGGTAATTTTGACAACCGCGATAATGTAATTTGAAAATGCACCTTAAAATAATATGCATTGTATATATTGTATTTATTCCTACAGTGTTATGCTGCGAGCATCATCGTCCTTTCATAGTTTTGTAATTCTTCAGTTCGAACCCCATCACCGCTAGCAGAGTGAAACGCATTGATATAACAATTGGAAGATGTCGAATAAATTAGTAAAACGTATAATAATATTCTTAGCTATCTCAAAACGTCCTCGTTCGGTTGATTAGATAGCTATATAATCTCATGACTTAATTGGACTGGATGAACAAAAAAAAATCAGTAAAATCAGTTATAAAATGTCATCACGTTTAAAATGTTATCAGATAAAATAGAAACAATCATCTAGTTCGGACATTTGATTTAGTTTAATTTCCTGCTGACTTCGCTCTACTTGCTCATCACGTTGTCCGGAAAATCTAATTGCGGAAATCCGATCCAGAAAAACTGCTGATTTAGCCTTTTGGAATTCAGCTTGCCATCAAGAATGGATGCACGGAACGCTAACTTCCCCCATATCCCAAAATTTAGGAATGTGACCGAAGCTTCATTTTTGGGTTGTTGTGAATATGTGTGTGGTGTACATCTTTCCGCTTGCTCCATCGTAACCCCTCTCTTCAAAGCTGATTACTCTTGGTCACTCTTTCAATCCTCAAGCGTGATTAGTCTAAAGTGGACAGGTGGACACGTAATGGATGCTTGCGCATAAAAGAAAATGAGGGTGCTAATTTCCTGTGATGCCTTGCTCAACGCCTATAATTTGAGTAAGTGAACCCTTTCGCGGACAGCCAATCGATGATCTTTTAATTCGCTCATTTTAAACTCCCTCCATTAGATGATGTATTCTGAAAGTCGATCGGAATCGTAGGAGAGAAGCGTGATCACTATAATGATGACTTTATCCTGTTTCGGAGACAATGAGCTGTTAAGGCGTTGTTGATGCGTAAAATATTGAATTTGATTGAGGATTTTTTGCATACTGTTATAAAGCGCATCGCAGCTGAATATGAAAAGAAAGTGGTTAACTACTGGATAAACAATCATCTTTGATTTGGTATGATGCATACAAATTTTCGAAAGAAGCGAAGCTAATAATAATAATGATAAGAAGAAGAAGAAGAAAAAGCTATACGCTGTTGCAGGTAGGATTGTTTGTTATCCGTGCATACTCAAGGGTTGGTCTAAATCTAGGTTTGTTTATACAGACCCCGGTGTCTGCCAGTTCACAGTTCATACAACCCTGCGCAGTTGTAGTACGAATCTCAGAAGTCAGACCAAAAACGGCAAGCGATGTGGATGTGTGCAAGCATGAACAACTGTTCGATAACCTGTATCACGCAGTAATGGATTCCATCTCAAATAGTAATGTTTTTCATATGGTTCTGAATTATTAGTGTCTAATTTTTTCCCTCACGAGGACACAAGCTGCTACCCGANTATATTTGACCAAACGAGCCACTGTTTGCCCGGAACTTTAATTAGTAAAGGTGAGTTGACACCACTTCTCTACGTGAAAATAACTTAATTGCAGCGGAGTGAGTAACGCTTCTCATGGAAGGCAGTAGGTATCATCATCATTACAAAACTGATGAAAGTATAATATCACCAATTTCAGACACTATTAAAAAATGGTTGATTCCGAATTTCGGACACTAAGTCAAAATAAACAAAACGTGTTATATGTAAAACATCCTTTACCCTTTATCCACTTCATCAACACAAGAATACATATGTGGGCAGAATCGATATTGGCCATCCATTTCGCGTGTTACATGATAGTAGTGGAGAATTTGATTCAGTTTCTTGGGAGAATTCGTTGTGTCTGAAGCAAACGAAACATGAACTGAAAAGCTTGGAAGCAGTGTACAGCTGTTTCATCGAGGATGAGATCCAATCAGATCAAACAGCTGTACAGTATGCTTCCTAGCTTTTTGTTTCACATTTCATTTGTTCTAACCATGACTAATTCTTGTATGCAACCGTGTTATATTGAAGTAGATTTACCAGGAGAACGACAAGAAACATGCAACAAGCGATTACTCACTGTAGACAACCGATTGATTTGCTTCCGGTTGTCGTATTTTTATGTCCGACTTCCTGTATATCAAGCTACCATGAAGTGATATGTTGATTTTATCAAGGTTTTTCAGGTAACCGAGAGATGGATTGTTCAAATTGCATTCAATGCGCTTCAGCAAATGAAGTCGGGAATGCAACGGAAAAATGATGCATGTTTAAGTTCTTTCCTGAAAAGAAACCTATTAATAAACGCTCACACGTTAACAGTCATTTTTTCCTTTTCATGTGTCGGCGAAGGACGTGGAGCTTGTTGCAGATTCAATGTATCAAAATGGGACCTAGAAGGTCAACAGCTCAACGGGTTGCAGTGAACCTTATCTCACCCAATTCAATGTACTGTAATCATCAACAGTAAATCCATATTTCTGTATATTCTCCACTACCGAAACAATGGTTCACTTTTGCATCCATATGAATCTCATAGAGGAAACTGGACCACCCAGTCCTGATAGTAGGTAGGGCTTTTGTCATCTGACTCAATAAAAAGCCTATGTGGTTCATTTCTCTAGGTCCCATGGATATAATAATGATGATCAAACATTACTATGCACTTCTTCCTTCTTCTGTCCATTACCCAGTGTTTCGTAATGGACAAAAATGTTAGAGGTACACTTTCGTTCAACAAACCCCAAAAAGTGATATTAAGTAATATACATGGTCACCGTCATTGTCCCTTCACATTATCGGATATACGACCATTCTCCACCAGTTTAAATTGGCACTCCATATGTCGCTTCCTTATTACAACTTAATAAAAAACCCATAGATATAAAAACCCTTTGATATACAGTATGAATCGACTTCAAGGACTGGACGTCAATTATCAATAAAAAATTGATAACCGACTGAAACATAAATTTTACTCGGAGTGAGATTGGACGCACCATCATCCTCAAATACGTTAATAGATCACAAAACAATAAATCTATCAGCTTGCTGAGAGCCGCAAGCACCTACAGTTCACAAAACGAGTGGGTGGATATTCGTTCCGCTTCTCTATTAACCTAGTGTGAATCCCGGTGAGTGCGAATGTTGACGTGTACACCTATCGAGCAAAATAACTTCAGTAATTATCAGAATAAAATGGCGAGAATTGTCATTTTCCACTGATTAATAACAATATGATATGTACTGCGAATTCACCCCACCCCCATTGTTTGCAGGTCACCCACCATACTCATCAGGGCACCCAACGCGACGCAGTGTACATACCAGTGTGTGATAACATGTCTTATTATCTAGGGCTTGCAGTCCTTAACTTCGGTATTGGTGACTGGAAATCAGGGTTTGGTAGCTGTCTCAGACAAGCTGGTTTCAACTGTTATAACCCTTAATATGATATTCAAATCTTCTCATGTCAAAGAATACAATAACAGTGATTTGACTATCGGAAGCTGTCATACCATTTTCTCTAATGGTATATCAACACAGGCCCGGGGCTGAGCACTCTGAATGTCGAACTAATCAGCGCTGTTCCGTATCTGGATACTTCAATGTAAAAATGTAGTGTTTTGAAAGTAGTAATCAAACAAACGACCTATACAATTTAAACAGTGCTAATCTGACTGCTCATGGTACAGTTGGCGCCCCCCACCCAACAAAAGGTCAGTCTGCGTATTTTACTATCGGATACATGAATGTAGGAAATGAGCGTATGGCCATGCAGAATTGTGAAAGACAAGGCTCGAACCAGCCCTGGTTACTGCATCACGCCACTTGATTGTACGCCAAACATTTCGGCCAAATGTAAGTCCTTGACCATATCAGGATACTATCAGCTTTCAACAGATCTCGCACGCCACTGAAGTGCACGCACAAAGGGATAGTGGAGAAAACAAGTCACATTAATTAGGCTACGGTATTGTTACTACTGTTGATTTTATTTATTTTCAGTGGCTAAAACTCACGTAAATGCGTAACCGGAAGCACAACAAGCGGATAAATTAGTATGATTGTGAATTTTTAAACCACGAATTATATGAACCTTAGCAAATGAAGCTTAAGCAGAACTCAGCGAAACTTCACTTTATGATGAAATAAAAACAGTTCGATTTAGGGGGCGGAAATTCGAAATGTCAACGGATGGTCTCCTGAACACTCGCTCACGCAGGCGCTGATAAACATTTCCCAGCTATTGTTAATTATTTTTACATTGACATATCATTTTTCCCAATCCAGCAGATAGTTGACAGGGAAAGCTACCAAGTTTATGCCGTCTCCTGCATTGAACTAATATCTTTCGCTAAAAGCAGATGTGATTGTCCGGAAACGGGTAGAGGTGAAAACCACTGCATTCTAACTATCCAACTATTCCCATTTTAAGATGGCTTACATGATGAGCCTTGCTAATGAGACCTTACGGAGACGTGTTATCAAGCAAATACGATGGGAGAGTACATCTGTTATGTATCTTATCTCCCAGTGTCTCCTACAATCTCGTTGTGCTCGTTAACCCATGGTCTATAATGGGGTGAAATATTTTTCAAACATCTTTTAAGCAGTATGAAAATGCAAGCAAAGAAACTAAATGTGCCCGTATCCTTTTTGTAGATCGGGGTGATGCGCATGCATGTCCGGGGAAGAAAAGAGCAGTAAATAGGCTGAGTGGCATACGGGTTAGTGTGACTTGTATATCTTTATGCTATCGTGTTCAAAATATTTACTAACAACAAGAATTTTGAGTTGTGCGTAGCTTTGTTTTGGGTGGTGCGTAATCTATCTGGATCAAATAAGGTGTTTATTTTCCACAATCACTCTGGAACGAATATACTGTTAAACGAAGCAGTAATAGATAGTTGATCAAAATCAGTCGTCCTTATGTTGGTGTGACATGATTTACGGTACAGACCATGGAGTTTCACGCCTTTCCATTCTCGAGAACAGTTTATGCTTTTAAAAACGGTGTCGATGAAAGGATTTTTTGGGTTACCGATTTCGGCTGAGTGAAACGGTCGGTATTCTATCTGGTTCATAATTTCCCGATATGCTCGCAGGTTCTCAGTGTAAAACAGAGGGCGGAGATCAACCAAAAGAGCTTAGGCTACAGGAACGCATGATGCAAACACCAGGTCTAGTACACGGAACAGAACAAATAACTAGGGGAAGGGAGACCCAGCACGCATATTGCTATGACAGACACCTTGGGGGAAACTTGGTTAAGCTACGAACAGAGGGTTGTCAATATGTTCTTTTATTTAGCCACTAGTGATTCGCTTCTCGTTTACATTTTCACTTTCTGCTTTCTGTTCTTGTTTTCTTGATCTGTGCTACCGCAACACCTGGTATTGGCCTGGAATAAGTATAGGTAGGAGAAATTAAAATTAGAACCAAAGCGAATATGTTCTATTCTTTTGCATGTCTGTTAACATTTCCTTGATCTCAGTTTTCTTGAGGTTGTGCCCCCGGGGCACAATGATCATCAAATTACCAACCGTCCATTATACACAGAATACAATAGACCAAAATGGAAAATTTCAATATCTTTTGCTCTTTGTCATTTGTTTCAACTTTATTCATTGTTATTAGCAACGTGCTAGGATCCCGTTGCTTATCTGTGGTACGATTTTATTGGTGTGTGATGTAATGCAGTGAAAAGCTAAACTCCAAATCGGTTAACTAAAGCTCGTTCATGATTTTTATATGCCCGTTCCTTGGATCTTCTGATGGCCTTCACACTTGAGGAAGAAAATCTGACGGGGCTGATCTACATAGCGGCCATGAACCAGCAGAGGTCAAAGCAGAAGTTAAAATGGCTAATGAGGTGTTCACAGTCCACCCAGACACTTGGGTCAAACAACTGATCACAATTTGTAGGAGAGAACATTTCTGTCAGTGATGCCAAGTGGGGCGGGTTGCAGTCTCCGAAAAACCTTCCGGCTGGATGTACGTGTCAGTGTAGTATGAGGTTTCTCTGAGTAGACTTTTGGCAAAACATTTATGATACAATGATCGGAGTTTGACAAACAGGCTCCTCTTCACACAGTACACAGGTCAGGATCGTTCGAAAACATAAGGTCAAGCTGCGCGTTACTTCTTGTGGGGAAATGTACAAGATTGTAAAGATAAGTCGAGAAAAGAACATCCAAATGGTTAAAATCACCAAGAACGATAAAAAGAGAGCACTCCGCGGAGTTAGAATGTTCGGATATAAATAAATCGGTAAACGTCTGTACATCAGACGTTGTACCGGAAGCCGCGATATACATGTTTGATGCTACGATGTAACAATATTTGCTAATAAAACGGGGTTTTACATTCAGCCGAAATACATGAGGTATATCCTACGTTGCAGGTGTAGGTAATCCTTGTAGACTTACGCCAAGATTTGGTGTAGGTTTTTAGACCGTCCCTAGTTTTTAATAAACATTTATATCCAGCCGGTGCATATCGAAGACAGCCAGCTCAATCAAACAGTCATTGATGTCAGGATGCAAACCAAGTTCCTCGCAGCACAATTATTCGCAATGCATGGCTTTTTTCATCCTTATCAATTTGGTGAAGTCGCACATTTTTCACAATAGTGATCGTTCTATTGATGGGCAAAGGGCAGGAATAGACATTTTCTGAATATTTTGTTAGGAAAAGCCACTTGCAAGTCTGCTCAGTGTTTCCTTAAGAAACCTGATTTAGACGGTCTGCATTTTTTTGTATCTATTTCTAACTTGCCGATTGAACTGACAAAGAACTCCTCTGTTGCTCGATAACACATAAAGTTTCAAATTCTTCAACTATTCCGAGGCGTAAGTATTCATAAAAGCGATAAAAAAGAAACTTCATTCAAACAAATAATTCTAATGTGTGCCGTAAACACTAATAAATTATCCACTGGAGCACAAATGTAGCACGGCCGAATTTTGAAGGCCCCGCCTCAATAGTGAAGGAAATTCTGTTGCAAGACATGGAGCAAACGTTGGTATGTGGCACTGACAATATAAGCGCCCCGATTAAAGGTTGAAAGACGTTTCCCCGCGTACCATAGAAGCAATCTTGTATGAAAACGGATTTAATGGGCTTCTCACTTGGAGTTATATTTGCAGTACGTATGAAGAAACGTTGAGAAAAAATAATTATTTCCGGAATATGTTCCATTTGCTACCGACGTTGTCAAACCATGTCAATCTCTGTTCATAAATTTACATTATTACCTGAAGTTGGATTTGCAATGCTGCATTCAACGGATCCAAATAAATTATCCTAGTCATACTGCAGTTAGCTAACTGCTCAAGTGTAGGACGTTCTACGTTTTGTTAGAACCAAAGAATGCGATGCGGTTAAGTGCGAGGGTTAAGGTTTTCGCGTGTGTTGCCTTGACGGGACAAACACTGCATCGATTGATGATACAAAAGCGTTTGCTATGATTGTTTTCGATAACATAGATTGATCTGCTTATACCGGGGCAGTGCACGGATGTCTGCTTTATATGTGTAAGGTCCTTCCTTGGACCTGGTTTTGAGTTGAGTTGGTGAATTATCAACGCTGACGAGTCGAACACATTCAATTGAGAACACTGGGAGGGACATCTGAATGCATTTAAGTAAAATCGCTAATCTGCCTGATCCCAACAAGGGCGAAAATAGAAGTGCATTGTTTCTCGACGTTTGACTTTATGTTTGCTCTCCACTGCATAAGAGAATGGCCAACAAAAGGTCCTGATAAGATTTATTGATAAGAAGTATTATTACTGTGTGATTTAGCCGAAAGTTGCACCATGATTGTTCCCGTAGACGTAAATGAACGGCGTATCAAACCTCTGCGTAGTCTTTTACTTATATTTATGATGTTTATATCTTTCCCTCTATGTTTATACAGACAACGATTCTGAATACATCCCACTCTCTACAGAATTCAACAAAGCCTCACGAAGCATCCCTGATGGGAGTCTTACTGAAATCATTAAATCCCATTTGGTCATGAGCGAACGTATTATTTGCCCTTCAATGCTCTAGGAAATGACTGATAGCACATGTATTATCACACTCCGTCACTTAACACTCACGGATATCCCCACACAATCTCTCTACGGCATGAGTGCTTTTCAATTGGTTTCAACCCCAACTATTTAGGAGTTTTAATTTTTTCTCTACAAACATTAAGTCGTAAGATATTATAGTGTGGACATATAAAATCGAATTTATCGGCTACTTAGCATCGATATATTTATATAGATTTGTGTCTGGAACTCGGAAATAAATCAATATAGTTAATTCCTCATTACCCTCCTTAAATATGGAAAGCTATGTTCGTGGCCTTGTATCGGAGCTTAGAAGAGTAGAATTCATAGAAATGTTGAAATGATTATCGCACCGGTTTGAATCCCACTCATTCACAACTTTATCATTAAATACATTTGTTATTTGTTTCATAATAGTATGTGATCGTGAATTCTAAAACGAATCACATGATTCTATCCCTTTGCGAAATCACCAAATTTCAAATTTAATTCCTATCAGACTGTATAAATCTCCAGCCGTATAAATTACTATGAAAGTATAAAGTCAATATGTGATTGGCTTCTGATAAAGAATAGGACGAGTACTAATTAGAAGACAGTTTTACAGGTAACTTCTTCTCTGGCGCAGTTCAATATATTAACAACATGAACATCTGATTTTGACCTACAATGTACTGATATTCCACTAAGAGCAATTAAAAGCTGTATCGTTTCTGGTAGAACTTGACTCCTTTTCTAGATGAGGATATCCAAAACGAATTTTCAGTAAGTGTGACTCGAGAGAAAGGTTATTATAAGTTGTTTTCGTTACGTTTACGATATGCATTTTAAAATATTGATTAAGACAGAATTTAACCTGCTCAAACAAGTTTTATTGATGCTTTTCCATCATTCCCTATTCGATATTATTCCGAAAATACAGAACAATGGCTACTCCATGTTTTTGTTTCTCTGAGATTCAACGATAGAAAAGCATCCAAAGGAGATAATTTAAAGCCATCAGCATTCACCAGAAAGAGATGGAAGTTACCCGCAAAAGTTGAATCAATGGTGAGGTTGAATTCGAATTCAAAACCATGAATACAGAACGCTCGTTTGAATGAATCTCGCTCCGCAAAATAATGCTCAGATATTCGTCATCAGTACGATGCTGCTTCGTGTGTTCTGATCAATTTAACGTCACAAAAATAGTCTGAATTCAGATGTCAGCACTGGAACTCAATCAGTTTCTTTAAAACAGCTTCAACTATTGGACCCAATTTCAATGACCGACAAGGAAGTTAGATATTGCAAACGGAACTAGTTACAGAGCGAATAGAAAAGGTAAAGAAATGAGCAGGAATGTCAATGGCTTTTCTGAAATACAACCAGATATCAGTCATTTCACTTGAATTGAAACGTTCATTTAAGACAACATAAAGTCTTGCATCCAAAACAGTCACATTTTGTTGGAAACAAATAAGTCATGTGAAAAGCGGATCATTCAATGTTGTTGGATGGTATAGTGTTTGAACAGCAAAACATGATTTTGACCAAATTGAGCATTTTGTTGTATTTTTCACAATCCACGATACATTCTGCCCCCAAGGCATTGAAAGAGATCTGGATCAATCTAGATCAAAAGCTCCATTTTGAATTTTACATTTTTATTTAAAGTAATTAGCAAACCGTTATCCTTTCTAATTTCGTCTACTGATCCACTTTTTGTTCCTGATGTTATTTATGTCTGTTGAACGAACTCCGGCAATATTCTTTTATTTCTTCTTATTAATGAGATAATCATTCCATGGAATGAGTAAAAGAGAAATTCATTTTGTAATGGAAAGGGTTTCGTTCTTTGGAGGGCAAGGGAAACATCATTGAACGTAAAGCTCTATACGACAAGGTCCTTCGTTTAAATATCGATATCCTTTTCAGCATTTGACAGAGTGTGAATGGTCTCCGACAAGAGAACACTTTGACACGAACAAAATTATGGGTCTGTAACAAGCTCGAAGAGAAACATTGCGTTGTGCAACTACCCAATTGAAAAGAGAGCATTATGTTTGCCTTCTTCCTGTGTTGGTTTCCCAGTTTCACTTACCAGCTGAAACAATCTTTTTGCTCGACTAATAAAGTTAGAAAACGAATTTTCGTCTCCGTAGTTCGTCACCTTATCTGTAAACATAATAAAAATTCCTCCAATTATTATAAAATTATTTTTTAATGTCCGAAAATTGATCATTTAAAGAGCTGCCAAGAAACGAAAAACAAAACAGTATGATATCGGGGGTTCAGAAGAAAATATGTGTCGATAAGAGGATCAGTTGAGTATTTGCTGATTATTTCACACTTGTTTTCACAATGACGCAGACATACGTAAATCACATTCTGATTGCAGCAGGTTGGACAAATTTTGACCTTAGATGGATACAAGTTAGTTTTCAGTTTTGCCTGATCTAAATTTTATTGGGTGAACCAGATACCTTTTGTGACTCTCTAACTTATTCGAGTGGATTCAAAAAAGGCGGAAGAGATGTATATTTTTCAAATAATCTCGATATCTAATCAGTTTCGCATCGAATAACTGAGAATTGAATGCGAACTCAATGCACTGTTGTATTTAAAGGTATTAAGTAATGATTAAATGACACAAAATTGGAGTTTAACCCACTCGTGTTTTATAATCATGAACATTTATATAACTATATGATATTTGTCTTATCATTACAAAGTGTTTGAACTAGAAGAAGTGCAATAAAAGAGTATGGGATACATGAATTTACCGCCAGAAGTGTTTTGATGAAATTCATAGGAGTAACATTGTTTGATAATAAAGTTACGAATCACTGCACAAGACACAGCCGAGATTCACGGTGTGTGGCTACACTTTTGAGGAACTCCAATGAATTGCTCATTGAAACCAATCACCAATTGGGGCAAGTAAATCGCCATGAACGGTTCAACTTCAGTCACGTTATCACCTCTCATTGACAGAAGAACGCAACATTTCGTACCAACCTTCAGTATCTAATGAATTATATTGGGATGACCAGACCACCGAAATAACATCTCGGTATTGCCATGCTGTTGCACGTGAGTACTGTTTGAGTATTGACGCCTCTTCTGAAATTACAGTAGATTATTATCTCCGAACGTTTCCCGTCCAACTATCATGGTGAGTTTATCGTTCTTGCTGTAAGCATTTGCATGGGGGAATATTCTCCACCGGAAAGTTTCTGAACATTTGTTTCGAGTTGAATGTGAACAGAATATCTTTCCCGTGTACGATTTTCTTTATTCAATTAGGGATAGGTGTCTCAACGAGGGTTTATTTGACGTTAGTTAATTACAATGTTCTCCAAATGCGCCTTATCTGCGCAGCAAAGATAGTACTCTGGTTGTTTTTAAAGCCATGTTCCAGACCACTATCGGTAATAGCGAATTTCGCACAGTTATTAGGGTGCCGTTTGAAGGAGCAGCCATAGGGTTTCGACACAGAGTGAAACATTACCTGAAGGCAGAGGTTTTTGATGATCTTACACTAACATATTGTGCAGAATGAAGTTTGCACACTAGTCTGCGAACGGCTTCTGGACAATGCAGCTTTTGTATCGAGCTGTTAACACGTATTCCCCGATGTTCTTTACAGGTCAATTTCCATCGCACTTTACTCACCTAATGCCTAGGCATGATGCCTGTTAACATAGAATTGGAAGTGGCTTGGAGTAGTTTGGTAAAATTAGTTCGTTTTCCATTATTCATTAAAGATAAAGTTTAAACGCTTTTCCATTCATTAAATGTCAGATAAACTAAAGTTGCACAGTTATAAATTTATCAAGCATCTACAAGNTCTACAAGAGTGAAGGATACAATCTTAAAAATCAATTTGGTTTGACATCTCCTGGTCAAAGATTCTGAATAACCGGTGGTCAACTTGGTAATCACGTATATGTCAGATATGGCAGATTATTGTAACTAGACTAATAACACTGGATGCTGAAAAGGATGAAGGATACTAAAACATTTGAGACCGTTACCTGAATAATAAAAGCATAACAGAGACAAACTAATGATTACTAATGAACTGCCAAACAAAAGCCGTTTATGAACGCCGACAGTTCATCGCCAAACGGACATGGATTAATGTATATGTATTCCCTTCCTCATTCGAGTTCGTTTTTTGCAAAGGCTATCAGACGTCTTGTATTAGGCTTAAATTAAATTAATACGATAAACAGAAGTTTTCGCCTGCCCTACCTACAAAGCGGTGTGATGAACCTGATAAATTCCTTTCTCAGTCCGTCTAATGTCGTTTAAAAAGGTTTTTAGCCGTCTATCAATTTGTGTATGCGATTTATAAGCAGATATTTTATTAACTCAAATAAAACTCTGACTTTTCTTGCTTTGCTCGGAGAAGGAAGATTTCCTTGTAGGTTTCAGTTTAATAAAGGTTACATACAAACCCTAGAAACTGGTGAGCTTAACTTAATTCTTTGTTATTTGAGGGCTTCGATCCAGTGGTTATTTTAGAATTAGCCAGTAGTTGTGACTGTTTGAACAACTACTCCGTTTTGGCAGAGTAAAGCAAAAAGGATATCGCAACTGCTCCTACGCAATGGGCATCACTTGAAAAGCCGTTTCGTTTTGATAATATTCCCAGATGCGCGTAAATGTACGCACTGCTAGCATTTGTATATATCCTCTCAGCTCAGCTGATAGAGCGTGCACTGTATAAAACGTAGGTGGCATTCACGCGTGAGTTCCAATCCCATCTAGGCCAATGAACGTTCTCAATTTTAAACAATTATATGATCGTTATGCCTTTTAATGTATTCCTAGTCAGTTATCCACTTCGTTTATTCTTTTCAGAAAAATCATCATTCAGAATGCTTCATTGTTTTCGCACAAAACCGGACATCCTCGATAGCGTTTCAAATGTCATTTTTCAAAAAGTTTTGATAGACAGTCTGCCTATAAATTTCATATATTCTTTGCTGGTATAACTAAACTTTATTGCCAAAATGGAAATACTCATCTTCATTCAATCTGACCTTTTGTTGACACAGGTTTATCTTCATGTCATTTCATGAACTGGCACATAGAAAAGGACGTTTTCTACATGTCTATTTGTTCAAAACCGATTCAGTAGCTCGTGCGATAACTTCTGGTACATGAAGTGTAAAAAGGTTTAATCATATCAATTAAGTCTACCTTTCATTTAAAATGACGGAATGGACACGAGAGTTTGGCTGTGGTTGAAGCCTTTCTATTTATTATCACTATTACATCCTTACTAATTTTTTCCAATATATCCGATGGCTGAGTAAGTTTCTATGCTGAATATAGTATAATTCCTGCTGAAGAGTACGTCTTGGCGATCAAGAAACCTGAGCTACATCAGTCTTTTCTCAGTTGAGTGTCCCAGAGTTTCGACCAAACGGTCATGCAATTGTCAAATTCAGGCAGTGATCCGGATTGATCACAGATTCTTCAGAAACATTACTCCAGTCCTTTGGAAAGGTTCAGTGAGCAAAAAGGCAGCATTCCTTTGTTTGTTCGATGTGGACAGTGAACGTACTGACCGAGTACAAACCCGAAATTCTATTCCCATTTGACTGACGATTGTACTGCTTTTCATGCTCTTTTCGTTAGTTCCTTAACAATGCTGAAAAAAATCAAAGCATTTCTTACGCTAAAATGAGGTAAAGCGTTTCGAAGAGCTAAGCTTCGGCATTGGTTTTGTTTAATTCCCGCTGTTTTCCCTTGAAAAAATTCAAAAGCAGTAGATTTTCATTGATTTGAGAGACTAATAAAAATGAGGCTAACAGCAGACCTCGGTGTAGAAGCAATTGTTACAGTCCTGGGATCCGTCAAGTTTAATCAATTGTGAAAATGAAAAACAACCCTTCTGTTAAATATATACCACTTTCAAAATGTTTGTATTGTGAGGCGGTGTACTTCAATGTATTGTTTACCAAGATAACTCTATTTGCAATCGGTCATTTATTGTTCATAAATCTCTATAACGTTTTAATTTTACAGCTGATAGTGATGCCCGCTTAAGGGTTGAACTCAATCGGTGTACTCTATATTTTTCAGTGCTAAAAAGCACATATTTCAGCGATGCGAATGAGCATATGAAACTACACAAGGTACTCCGGTAAAAGACCTGGAAATTTAATTAGCAAATTTGGGTTCTCTTGCTACCTCTGTATTGTGACTACAACCCCTTCAGATGATTGAACGTATCATTCGAGAGAATTGAACAAAAAGTGAGTGCTGAGTCTAAATCTGTAAATCCTCTTGATTTTGCATAACACCCGAGGAGGAACATTGCATTTAGTGAAAGTCTATTGAAATGATGTCTCAGGAAAATTTCAATCCGACTCATCAAATTACGCTTACACTGAGATCGAATCATTCATGCAAACACTCACCGATTGTCGCACCCGAAATATACACGACGAAATGGCATTTGAAATGTAACCGAATCGGGCAGTATTCACTTCAAGTAGTTATTCCAGTTTAAGTTCAATATGAATTTAGAATGTCATAGTATGAATTCAAGATGTCTGATTGTCAATTTCAGATATCGTGTTGCAATGTGGATAATTGGTTGCACAATAGAGATTGAAAACGTTGGATGTAACCATTGTTTACCCATATACATGAGCATCTCGCCTGCATTCGTATCTATGGCCTCCTTGCATATCGTCCTACGCTCAAAATAATGCACTGACGATGATCTTGTCCGCTTGTTTTCACAAACAGACTGTAGAATGCTACCCACAATTTAGTCCGAGCTATGCCACCATGTGCAAACCGACGAAGGCTTGGTTGAATACGAAATAAAAGCAGCTCTTTATGCTTTGCTGGAGTCCCACACGATGATCACATTTATCACTCGATAAAACAAACGAGCATTTTTCGAGGGCGATAGATCGATATGCAGGTAGGACGCACATGGATCTGGGTAAACTGGGGGTTCCATCGAACGTTTTCAGACTGTTCTTTTCACATAGCATCATGATATCTTATATTGATAGTCGGACATTTTAAAGTGAAAAATATAGTGTGTATGACCTTGTGGTTCATTTATGTATAATACTAGATTTGGTTATTGAATTCACATTGAGTATGGATAATCTGGTGCATGAGTTCGTTTCAAATTGATGTGTAATATCTGTTCTAGATCCTGAGGTGGAGATAAACTATTCAGGACTGCAATATTTTCTACTAAACCGCTATATTTATTTATTTCCCATGCCCATTGGCATGAAGTATGGCATCTCTACAAACAACATTCAAAATAGGAAAAAGAAGAGCTTCAATTATCTGCTTAACGTCCAAGTAGATGCTTTCCAGACCCATAAATAGTTTAGGACATCGTATTGTACACTATTTAATCGTGATGTAGTAGTAAAGTAAATTAATCGGAAATGGTCGGTTTGAAACACGTGAGCTTGAAGTCTAAGAAAATTAGTGATGATTATAGCTAGTTTTCTGCTTATCTCTTTTGTTAAGTGGTGGGTAAACTCATGCTCAATGAGCTTATCAGTTTGATTTCTTGACTGTTTCATAAGCAAGATCAGGGTTAAGCTGTATCATGTCCCCAAGCTGGGAATAGAGAAACTGCCAGAAATACGCTGCTGATCGTGAGCAATATGTGTCCAGGATCACCAAATAAGCCATCGCGGACAATCGCACATATTAGTTTACGATGCCATGGATGTGCAGTTTGAAGAATGTTGTCAGTAAAAAAAAGTTCACATATCTGTGGAGGGGTCTCTGAAATGACGAAATTAGTCCACCACTTAGTCGACCAAGGCCCAATAAGGTGATTGAGCCGAGGAATCGTTCACTGGCTCATTCGTAAGTACCCCATGGTTTTTGTATACATGTAGGTCTAGGGTTATTCAAATGATTCTATGCATGTACACATTGCATACAATAGCCTAAGTGGGACCTGTGCCGTCATATCCGTACTGATAGAAGTAGTTTTAAATTTTAATATTCTGTCATGTGTAGGTGATCCTTTTGGCTAGCGCTTCTATGAACTGAAGAAGGCACGGATTATTTAGTTAAGCCATCATTCGGAATGATTTACTATTTCTGCAGTTGTTTCCAGTCTAGATGTGATGACATGAGAAGTAGGCAGCAAGTGAGTAATGTTTTGTTCATCACTGATATTTCTCTTGAATATATTTGTTCATCTATCAATAAGGACATGTTTTGGAACACTAATTGGAATTTACCTGGCCTCTCTGATGGTGCAGGTGAACGAACATTCATACAGGAACTCTGATTCATTTTGACTTGGACACTACTAAGACATACTTATTAACCGGTCGGACAGGGATAGGATCACGGTTTTAAATTTTGATTGGCCCAACAGCATAGTGGATTTTAATTGGGATGTTCAAAATCACCGGCGGTTGTAACTTGTTCAACACCGTCAATACTTGTGTCCGAGGTCGAAATGTTCTTTGTTGCCTCATGAAGTCTTTGGCTAGTGATAACTCCTTTGTTCAATATTGGTTATCCAATGAATCAAAGAAAAAGCAACACCTTTAGTTCCTTAGTATCAACAAATTGTAAGGTTACACGATAAATGGGTTACCCATACGGTTCAACACAAATTCCTCAGTTCATAAAAGTGCTCAATTTCACACGTCGATCATCCAAAGTATAAGAAACAGAAGGATAGTTGCCTCATGGTAACTCATCCAGAAGATATTGTTCATGAAATATTGAGTTGGACCCAATCTTTGCTAAGTTATGTACATTGAAAATGTGATAGAGTAATACATTCACAGTGGTGTTTCTGGAGTAACTGAGCAAATTGGTTTCGGAAATGAATTATGCAATTTTCAAAGCGTGCGAAAGGTATTGACTCGATATTGTTGTACGTTTGTTCGCTTATTTGAGTGTTCTTAACCCACACCTTCAATGCTCCATAAAATGGGATGCGGCTATATGTATTTGGGTTTATAAACATTGACTCATAAGGGTTCAGCGTATAAACGAAAAGTACACTGTACCATTTGCGACGAAGCCTAGTTCGTGCTCAAACTACTGATAATTGTCTGTGGAAACTATGGGCATTCCAACATGCATGTCTTCTTTTCTATTGATCATTAAGAGTGGAAATTCATTCGCGTTATTGGAACATCATATGCCCATCCTAATACTTACCGTTCGGATTTCATTCATTCACTCACCTCACTCTATCAGCTTTCAAACAGAGTTATTCTCGCTATGGGCTATTCACGTGAAATCACTTAGATTGCATGGTTTTCTTTACAGTTGAGTAGGTAAAAACTAGAGCAAAACAAGTAGTTGTTCAGTTTTGCATGAACTCAGATTGAATGGAATTTTATCTCTCCTGAAATTTTGTGAAACACAGCGTTGTCGTCATTTCGAGGAAACGGTCTATGTATGTATGTGTTCATAAGTTGTGATTTTGAATTAACACATGATTTGTGTAACCTGTTACGCACACTTAAAACAAAATGTTTTACAAGTTTACTTTGAATAGTATTGGAAATGAAAGGTGCTTTTTATGACCTTGTTATTCTAATCATAAAGCAAGGGAACACTGATTGTGCAACCCTATAGGCATGAATTTCAAAAGGTGACCTGCCTTAGGCGACAACTGCGAAACACAAAACAGTACAACCCCGTAGTAGTATTAGTAGTAGTATTTGCATTTTTACAACTTGTGTAAGCTTATATGCTTACATTTCAGTTAAAAATGTACTGTTTGTCACGTGAAATGAAATGCAGTGTTTCATATTACAGGCCAAGTAAATAATATCGTTGAAGTTTGTTTCATCTACAGAACGTCTGATGTGGTTCACTTTCTCCCTGTTCATTTTTGGTTAAGAGTTGGGCCATGTAGGGTATAAGGAAACTTTCGTAAATGTTAGTGGGAGAGTAGATTCCGAAAATGTAGCGTGTGGACGGATTAGAACGAGAAGATTATAGAGCGGTGTGCTGGGGATGAAGAAGGTCACCTAAAATCGTATTGGCAAAATTAACACAAGAGTTGATGTGAACATTATTGGGTTCTGTGATCATTGAATCAATCGGGATTATTGATGTATAACTGACTATCATCAAACCACGACAAGGGGTTGTAAAGTTTTCCTTCAAAAGGTCGGGCAACATTGAAGGAGAGCATTAGAGTAAAATGGACAAAACACTTTGGTAACCGAAAGAGGATAAAATAGTAGTAGTAATAGTACCATATATCAACTTTGTTTCGACTCCTAAGTTAGTTCAATGCGTCAATAACAAGACTGGAAATTGCCTCTAAAATTCCCGCTAATTTATCTCATGATTCATCAGGAGTCTCCTTATGTGTTTGATTCGTCATCCAACCTCTGTGAGTGGTCGGTTTAAGGAAAAAATGACCTTTGTGGGATGCAATCGACTCACGGAAAATGAATGACGACGACCTTATTAGACTATTTTTTAAATAACGTTTATTTTGTTTCCAAAGTGTCTGTTCATTGGAATGGTGTATATCTTGCTGGATTTGAAAGACTCGATTTCTGAATTTGTCGGAACTAAGGAAACAGTTCGGCTTTTCAAAAAATCAATGAAACAATAATTTTTAATAGTGGTAGGGACTAGAGGAACTAGATTTTTCAGTAAACAACTTGCAATGAAAACAGTGGTTTTAAATTAAATTAATTAATTCAAGGAGGTTTCCATTTATATTATTGTCATCAACAGCGTGCATTTGATGATCCCCTCTGAATCAAACTCATGAAATAGACGCACATGAATGTTAAAAGGAAGATTGAAGTTCATTGGAGCAGATAGATGGGTGATATTATTGGTAAAGAAAAAGGGCCATTGGGTCTCAAAGTGATCTCTGCCGTTTTGTTTGCTTGTACTTTGATTCCAGCTTGCCACACATTTTTCGAGTAAGCAACAGTCTATTTGAGGTGCTTAGGATTTGGCGATGTGCAGGAAGCAATACTGTCGGATATTTACTTCACTCATTCTCGTTATTGCTGTTCTTCATGCGTCGAAGTCAATCATTAGAAATCCGAATGCGGAGGTATGCAAGCATAGTTATTTCGACAATAAATATCCCCTAGAGATACCCAGAAAATAAAGCCTTCATTTGCCGTTCAACAACGTTCATCAAAAACAAAAAATCATTTCAAATGAAAATGTCTTTAAACCATTTTTCCACAGAATTTATTTGGCGAAAAACAAGCTGATAGACCTAATCCTGTCTTTTAGATCAAAGTTAAAGCCGAAGTATGCACACACTTGGCATTTTGTGCCAGGCTTTTAAATATAAGAGCCTGAGAAGAAATCCACTTAGTTTATCTTTGTATTTGAGGCACACTTTCACGGGACCATTAGCAACCAAATTCTACAAAAGATATATCTGGAGATGAAACAGGCGATAAAATCCCTTAATCGATTTTTTACAAAACGCATGATCTGTCATATGTGTGGATAAAAACAACAGCAACCACAAGACAAACGAATATGAGACGTCCCCCCCCCCCGNGAACAGCGCCGTAAATCTCGGTTATTCAACAGCTGCACTGGCTTCCGCACGGATCTTGTTTCGTTGTTTCATTTCTGTTTGTAGGAACCGCCTGGTAGGTTTTGAGCATCGAACAACACGGATACTGAATAAGTAAGTAGGCGGTAATTTTGATCGAACAATCAGGATTATTAGAAAATCAGTTCAGAGAACGCCAATCGGACAAATTTCTTAAGAAAGTGTTGTAGATCACGCATAAACTTTACCGTTTTCAGTTTAAGTTTTCCGAATATCAACTTCAGTTGTCACAGCATCAACCTGAGATGTCCGAATATCAATTTAGAATATGATGTTGCTATGTGGTACGTACCTTGCATAGTACAGGGTGAAAACTTTCGATGGAACCATTGTTTACCCAGAAACGTGCGTCCTATCTGTATACTGATCTATGGGCCCCGAAAATATCGTACACTCTCAACAAAAGTATTTACCTATGATGATCTTGTCAGCTTGTTTTTATACATGAATATGTGATATCAGTCCTAAACATTTTGCACAAGACTCTATTCCGTCGCAGTTGTATCGCGGCTGAGCTTACTTCACGGTCTCTTTCAGTGCTGTGCTGAAGATTGCAAACGTTCAACTTCATATTACGTTGTCCTCCACCACCTCATTTGTACCGCGAACACTTCATCCATGAGACGATATACATTCGTGGTAAGCACTGTTCAGTCTACAGCTCTTTTTCCTGACCATGTGAAACATGAGATCATCGTATGAGAGAACCCACCAAAACTTAAAGCGCTCGTATTTGATCCGTATGCAACCAAGCCTTCATCGGTTTGCACGTGGTGGCATAGATCTGGCTGAAGCGAGGGTTCCATTGTTCATTCTGTGTGTGTAAACAAGCTGAACATCGTAGGTGCATACTTTTGTTGAGAGTGTACGATATTTTCGGGGCCCATAGATCAGTATACAGATAGGACGCACGTTTCTGGGTAAACAATGGTTCCGTCGAAAGTTTTCACCCTGTACTATGCAAGGTACTTACCACATAGCAACATCATATTCTAAATTGATATTCGGACATCTCAGATTGGTCTCAGATTGACAACTTAAATTGATATTTGAACATTCTGAATTGATGCCGTGACATCCTAAATTGAAAAGAGGTTTAGTTAAGTGGGCACCCAACAGAGTATTTTATCGAGATTATATTGACCACAGAAAGACTGAAGTATTTTGACTATGATCGAATTGTTCATTTTATTGGAAATGTCCTTTAAGCGAGGAGTTTCTTTCGTAGTTGTTTTGTTTATTGTCATATCTCTCATTCGGTTAAGCCCTTCTCCATTTGATTCGGCACGAATTTATTCCACTTTTGTGCAAACAGTCACGACGAATATCATCATATTGTCATTAATTACAGCATAGAATTTGGGGGATGTCGTTGAAATTATCTTTATGCGGTGTTTAGAAAACCGAATGTTTTACAGTTCGACGGGAAGAAGTGGTTTAAGTGTTTATTTAGGCTTGTCAATGGAAAAATATTTGCAAAGTAATAATTGCTACAAAACGCTTAGGCTTGGGAAGCTTTCACTGGAACAAAAATCGAATCATACCAGAACGAAGGTTCCGGGTGGCACTCTCAAATCACGGATCCAGTTTTGTTTCTCATTATTAGGTGCCCTTCTCACATTGAGGCAAATCATAAAGACCTTAAATGTACAACACATGTGGCTCAGTTTCGGTCTTCATCATAATTATTTGCCTCCATTGGATGCACAACACATTTCTATTCATTCCTGTTCACAGCATTAGAGAATGACAACATTTCACTTAAAACGGACATGGAAATATTATAGCTTAACTTAATGAATTATTGCTTTGCACAGTGGACATATATAGTACTTCAGCTGATTTTAAATCATTATCACTCACCCAGAATATTTTAAAATGAAAATATCCGGCAAATTTACTGTGAGAAAGCTACCTCACCAAATTATGGAGAATGCATTCCACTCACATGTACAAAATACACGAGAAATGGGCAAAGAAATGGGCATTATAGAATATCTCATCCAACAATGAAATCAAATTACCGGAGTAGATCTATTGGGTGAGATGAGATTTTCGAAATGCCGGGTTTCTATACAGAGTGCATTTTTGTATCGAAAAAGTGCTACAATGTGTCTATTGAATGAAGCAATTAGATTTAATTATGCAACATGCATGCTATAACATAGTGATTAAACCGCTAATAATTCAACAGTTTACAAAAACATCAAGTTAATTTCATATAACTATAGTCAAGTCAACCATACTGCAGTCGTTGGCGTGTAATTGATTTTGGATCGCACAGCAGCGACTATAACGGCAAAATGGAATTTGCCCTGCGCTTCTGACCAAATATGTATGCTTTTCTTGTAGCACCGTTTCCGGTCATTGGATGCAACTGACTTAGTAGCTTCATCAGTTGAGGTTAATGCATTGAACGATTTACTCATTTGTTCGGGCGATCGGTCAAGCCAAGTACGACTGCCGCCTTTGTAGTATTTCATTTTCCCCGATCATCATTGCGTCAAAATTACTGAGGTAAGGGAGATGATAACTGGAATGTGTGCATTCAACATGAACAACGTAGAGGGAAAGTATCTTACTGCGCATAAAACTGCATTCAACTAGTGTGCGGTAATCGAATTCCACTCTTTGAAATGGCAATTCTTCAGTGGTTAGTATAGTGACAAGCAGTCAAAAATTTCTGGCAGTATCCTTAATAATAAATGTGGAATCACACTAAAGCACTGCTTTGTAAATGAGAAGTTGATCTAAGCAATTCTGATGTCCTACGGTTGCAAACCCTAGAGTTTAGAGGAAAGGCTACTTTTATGCAATCATTTCAGTCATTGTCAACCAACTGCTTAATACGGTGTGACCTTGCTCTAGGACTTAATGTAATCTGATACATTACATCCTTTGAACTCAATCCTCTCTTTATTTCTACTTTTGTCGCCCACAATAGATTTAAACATTTATACACTCGCACCAGAGATTTTCTTAATTTCGTTGAGCTTTATCTTTCTCTTTTATTGGGGTCCAGGGATTGAATATCAAACCAACTGTTACACAGTCGGGTGTAAATTTTCAGGCTAGAATTTTCTACATTTGCCACGTGTTCTCATTCCTTCCTCATTTTTAATTCAATGCAATTTTAGAAGCATGTATGCTAAGGAAAAAGTTATAAAATATATTTCCTAAAAATGCCGGCCAAAATGGATGAATAAAGTGAAAACATTACTTGGAAATAATTTCAGGAGGTATGACAATTTCAATTTCACAAACGCTGAGATAGCGCAAACGGCTTCTTGGAAAACTAGTAGAATCAGGAAACATAAGCACATCGTTACCACTTAAGACTGGTTATAAACTGGCAGCGACTGTACACGAATGAAACTATAAGCGCGTGAAGTGTTACAATTGTTTTTGTAGTACAACGAACGAAAAACGAGCAGTAACAAAGTTATGAACACTTCTACCAATCTAAGCTTGCTGCTCTAAAATTGATTGAGTCATTCACACAAGGTGATGACCATTGACCGTGTAATTCAGGGGTAGGGGTTTGAAGTCCCAACCCGAACAATCGCGGTTCGAGTCCTGATAGGGACACAGAATGTCCTCACTGCTGATGATTCCCAAACATGAGGAAATAGCTGTCCAGTGCTCTTTGTTGGTTAGCACAAATATTTCTATGTTATGTAAATGAATGAAAATTGTGGGGAACTACCGATCTCCCGAAGAGCGAAGCCCACACCCAATATCAAACGAATTGGCTAAT